>JAOXJP010266385.1:0-20548 GCA_025762735.1 Platanus orientalis
TATATATTTTTAATTTTTTGGAATTTTAAATAATTATTAAAAAGTTTGATTAACACCATGAATCAATGCATTTTTTTTGGAATATTATTAATGTAGAGCTTATGAGCTAATTACATATTTTTTTGATTAAAATATATATATTTTAATTCTTGAAATATTAAAGAATTAATTTAAAAATATATTTATTTTTTTGAAATTTCGAATAACACCATGAATCGGTGCATTTTTTTTGTAATATTATTAATGTAGAACTTATGAGCTAATTACATATTTTTTTATTAAAAAATATATTTATTTTCATTTTCGGAATATTAAATAATTTATTATTATTTTTTTTTTGAAATTTTGATTAACACCATGAAATCAGTGGGTTTTGATCCCAAACCCACAGATCCATGGTCATTTCATCATTAGGATATCCCAATCTTTTTTATTTTTTATTTTTTTAATTTTTGCAATTTTTTTTCTGTTTTCAACTAAAACCCTTTTAAATCTTCAAAACATGAATCGAATCAAAATTTTGATACTTAAAATTAGTAGATCTAGCACTTATTTGTGTTAATCTACTGATTTCTACAAAAAAAAAAAAGAAAAAAAAAGAAAGAAATTTAAAGAATAAATGAAAAAACTCGCATCAAATTCGAACCAATGAAGAACACGTGAAAACCACTCTTTGACCTCTTATATCTTCAATTTTTTGAAGATTTTCTTACAAAAGATTGCAAGAAATCACAAGAATAATGAGGTAGAATGGATTTGCAACCAAAAGGAACGAGTTTGAGGGGTTTCTATGCAAAACCCCCATTTTTTTTTCTTAAAGTTTTTAACATCTCGGCATCAAGATCGCTGATCCTGACTTTCGGATTGGGCGATCCAGATTCGGATTGGGTAATTCGCATCCGGACCGGATGATCCAGACATCGGGATTGTCGATTCCGTAATCCTACATTGGGATTGGCCAATCCCAACATTGGTCTAGATTATTCAAAACAATTTGGCACTGGATCACCCGATCTGGAGATGGGATCATCCGATCCCATGCAGATCTTGATTTGTAGGCTAGGATTGTTCACGTCCAATCCTGATCGTGGATCGGATCGTCTGAGTTTTAAAACCATGTGTTCACGTTACACTCTTTTATCCATTTACACTTTGCTTTCTGGTTCCAATGAATGTCCTCACATTCAACCCTACTTCCATTTTGTAAGAGGATCCCGACGGTTATCAATCAACTCTGATGAAAGAAATCTGTCAATCTCCATTTTTTGATCAATCCATTGAATTTCATCCTAAAATTTACTTTTATTCTCATTCAATTTCTTAAACGTATTCATATTCCAATCTCTAAGCTTTCTTTGATGTATAGAAGCTTCTTAAAAAACTTGAACCCTTCCCATCCATCCACCTCACATTCCTTCTACCACCTACTACACTAACACAATCTTTAAAGGAAGAATGAAGAATCCACAAAGTTTTAAATCTAAAAGTAATAATTGATTTTTGAAGTAATTAAAAGGATAGGCCAATGGTCTAAAGGTTATTTTTGGAAGCGCCTCTTGAATAAAGTGAGGGTAAAGATCTTCCCAACACTTAGACACAAGAAACCTATCCGAGCGGTAGAGGGTATGAGACTTTTAAACGTTGGTTTAAGTAAATTTGGCATTAGATAAAGGACAATTCCTGAGACAACAATAATTCACAAAAGCTCCAAAATCGTGTATGCTCCTTGTAACATGACCCGGTCTATTCCTTTCATAGATGAATCTAATAACGTTGAAGTCCCCACTAAACACTCAGGGTCCTGCCTATCTCTTGCCGACTCCATAAAGCTCCTCCCCAAACTCATTACGGTTATGAGGAGTAAGACTTGTAGGCACCTAAAATTTGTTTAAATTGCAAGTACAGTTTTAAACTTGCACAAATTTAACAAAAGACACAAAAGTCATACATGGGCCTCCAACTTAAAAATTAGGCCCAGTTAAATGGACAAGTCCATGGGGCTAGGTTTGTGTTTTTAAACAATAACCCATGGACTATCAAGCCTACTTATCTCAACCCATTAGCAAGCCTAAAATTGAGTTTGCATGGGACCCACATGAGAAAGTTTTAAATAAATTCACATCTAGATTCTCTTGGGTAAAGAAGGGAAGTCATACCACTCATGGAATATAAAAATTCCATAAATTGCATTTCTCTCCAAACATAGAATGTGCAAGCACTCATTCAGACTAAAAAGGCAAGACCATCCAATTAACATCGAATCTAGGGATTGTCAAGATTGTACCTCCAAGTCTATAAATACACCTCTTTTACATAAAGAAAAATGACCTTTTGGAGAAGACTTCAAGCAAGAGTGGTGTAGAGACAAGAAAGCTCCAAAGCAGCTCTATATCTCTCCATACACTTGAAAACTTTCAGCATACTTTCTAGTCTTCTCTACCATCTACAATTCACTGTCAGAGAGAAGAAACTTCTTTGCATCTCAGAAACATGCCATAAATCTGGCCCTTAGAGCAAGATTTGTGGTGATTCTCTCATTTTTCGGGTAAAGTGCGAAGCCCCGAGAAGAAGCCGATTCATCTGCGATCAGACACACTAACACTTGAATTTAAGAAACACGCTATCAAGCCCTTGGATTCTGTCGACAAGAATCAAAGCTTTATTCTTTTGTATAAGGGTGTAAAGTAAAAGAGATTGTATCTCATATCCAAATATTCATTTATTGAATTTGTTACATATTTTCGTGTTTCGGATTTATGTAGGAAATTTGTGTTGACAGGACCATTCACTCCTGGAAGGATCCATTCAAAACCAGAGGAGATGATGTAGCATCATTGGCTTGGATGGATCGTAGGTACCCCTTATAGAAACCTAAGCCCAAAATCAAGAAGCCTTAGAGATGTCACACATGGGGGGGGGATATATTTTTTTGTGTTTTCATGTAATAAGGCCTTTTGAGCCACTTTTATTAGTTTATTTATTTATTATTTTTTTTTAAGTTGAGGCTATGCATTTGTAATAAGGTCTTGAGGACCAATGGTAGAATATTGATTTTGGTTTTTTCTTTAAGTCAAAGTGGGGTCCATAGAGCTGGTCAACAGCCTTGTTTTCCTCTTTGTTTTGTTTAGTTCAAAACTTGGGCAAGTTTAGTATTTAGCAAGTTAGTGGGTTTTAGATAGTTTCTATAGTTTGAAAATTCTAAATAATGTGACATGTAAGCTTATTTAAAGGCCCTCTATGAAATGATACATTAAAGTTTGATTACATTTTGGATTTGTATTGGGTTTCCCAATAGCGGTGGACGACCAAGCGCTTCCCCCCATATCCATGGCATCTCTTCCTCCCTTATTCTCTCCACCTCCCAGTTCCCTTCTCTCTCTTTCTTCCATCACTCAGTTACCTCTCACCATATCTATGTCCATCTCTCTTCTTCCATATAACCACTTTCTACTGGCTGATTATTACAAATTGCTTGCTGGAAACATCATCACATCTGCAAGAAGATCAATCAAATAGAGCTTCATCACACATATTATAGCCAAAATCGTTGACTGCATTGGAAGGCAGAAGATCTGAAAATTTTCCAGGTATTTTGGTTCTTTCTCGTCCTTCAATAATTCCTAAAACTCTGTTGCAGTACATAATCAGCTTCTGGGTTTTATTAGACATCATATTATCACTTTTCTTGGGTTTTCTGAACTAAAATTTCTGGACAGCATTCACATTAAAACTGCACCCTCTAGATTCCCCTTTCCCTTTGATTTTATTTTGGGGTTTTGTTCCCCTATAGGGTGCCTACAAAAGCCCTCATATTCCCCTGTGATTCCCCGTCTTCTAGTCCTTCAATTTCACAAGATTCCTGCTGTTTTGTTAACTCCATTAAAGGAGCTTCAATTTTCTGAAATTCTGAAGTTTGACCCGTCTATTCTTATATAAATTTCATGAAATTTTACCCTAGGCTCTTGGAGGTCTGCACTACTGATCTGGAAATTTTCAGATTTTTCTGATGCCTGGTAGGGGTATTTTCGTAATTTTGCCTAAATCTACCAATTACCAAAATTACTAATTTCCCCTGGTGCGAAAATACCTTATTTTAATTTCTGGGCTTTTATTTTATTATTTGAAACTGTTTTTCCATCTTGTTCTGCATCAGAAGAGCTCCACCATACGGACAGAAATAGAAAAATTACCAATTGATTTGTCCACCATGCTGTTAACCTCCAGGATCCAAGCAACCAAAACTCCACTGGCCACACGTATGGTTGGAATGGAGCACCAACAAGAGAATTCTCTTCCAACGGCGCTTCAAAGCAACTGAGGGAGCAAAACTAGTACTTTTGTTAGTTGGCCTCCTTTTTTGACACCTCCTAACCCTCAAACATTCCAAGACATTTTCTTCATTTCGCTATTCTACCCCTCCCTAACCTTTTTGCCTCCTCAAGACAAACTTGTTGAACACCATCATTCATTTCCCATTGCAGATTTCGATGCTCCCTATATTATTATTTGATTTGAATAAAACTATGAATATTATTAAAATAATCTTTTAGAGGGATGGAGACATTTTGGTCACCTTTTTAAATAACACTTCTTTTCTGATTGATAGTCTTATTGAATATATTTGTTTCTCAGCAACGGAGTGCAATTACAATGCCTGGTGCCACCTCATCAGTGCTCTCCAATGAAATCGATGGAGATAGGCACCCTGTTGCTAGCACCTGGATTAATGTAACAGTTCATCATCAAGGTTGTAACAGTGTTGGTCAATGTGATAGACCACAATGAACAGTTCCTAACTAAGATCAGAGCTCACAATTCAGCAGTGGTTATATACAACCAATCCTGGTTGGAACTGGTAGCAGCGATGAACAGTTAAGTGGGGTTGGTTGAGTCATAAACTAATCTGTCGTTTGTTTGAGAGTCAATCTGCAGCAGAGAAAGGAAGTTGGTGAGGAAATTCATACTGCTGGATGAGTTTGGTCTCTCAGTAGAGTGTAAAATTTTCGTTATTCTTCTTTCCAGCAGATTTGATATGTTTGATAAAAGAGAGATTGAGGTATCCATGAAGGGAAACATTGACCTAGCTCATCTTCATTACAGTGACCTTCCCCAATAAGAATGGCAACCTTGATTGGATTCGACATGAGCTGTGATCGGGTTAAAAACCACTGGTAAACATGAGAATAAATTCACCAGAATAGGCATTTCTATATTTGCTGCTGGGAGAGAAGGTTGCAGGCCCTAGAAATGGGAGAGGTGGGATGATGTGGGAAAATAGGAGAAACTCTGAATTGAAAAAAAAAAAAAAAAAAACCCAATGATGATAATTTCTCTTTTTAGAGTGGGAATATATATATATATATATATATGGTCTGGGGCTACACAGAGAGGTGGGATACTGTGGGAAAATAGGAGAAACTCTGAAATGAAAAAAATAACCCTATGATGTTAATTTCTCTTTTTAGAGTGGAAGTATATATATATATATGGTCTAGGGCTACACTAACCATACATGGTCGAGGGCCCCAATAAATCGGCCAAGTGTCTCACAAAGGCATTCAAGGTTTTATTATTGAAGAGGCAAGAAAGAGAATGAACAAGAACCATTCAGAATTAAGATTTGCTTTCAGCTTGTTTATCTGTTTGATATCGCATTCACATTTAGGAAGATATCCTTGTGTTGGTTTCATATTTAAAGAAATGTGTTGCTCATTGATCTTTTATTGCAATGCAGTTTCTTATTCTCAGCTGGACTGCTGTATGAGATTAACAAGCTCTCCGGGATGGTGCTTTCCAAAAATGAGGGTAAAATGAAGAGGCACTAAGCAATGGCGCCATGGGTTAAATTTCAAGCCTTCACCTGTTTTCCTTGTTGGTATAGATCTTTATAGGAACCTTTGTTACATGTTCAAAGGTGTAACCTCTTTAGCCTTCAAAGATCTTAGATTCAGAGAGTAATCAAGAAAAGGAACTTGAAAAGATGATAGTCTATACGGTTTTCTTACTGCTACACATTTTTTCAGTACGAGTTGAAACATTAAATTTTTTTTATGGTTTCTTGTACGTATTTTTGAAACTTAAGCTATTGCAGGTGTTTGGGCAGTCTAAAGTTTTTGACCAAATAATGGATATCAGTTATATTGCATATAATTGGTAGTAACGCTGATATTCGATGGGAGTGCTATGTGTTATTACTCTTTCTGGTAAGTGTTTTTTTTTCCTGTAATTAGTTGTAGCAGAAATAGCATATATGTTCTTAAACACGTCCTGCTTCCTCAAAATCATGTTACCTGAAAAGAATTGAGAAATAGGAAAAAAGAGGAAAATGAGATTTTTTTTTCCTACTAGATAGATTGTGGCACCTGTTTAAATAAAGAATGTTTAATTTAATGTATCTGGAGTAGCTAAGCATTGGACTATAATTTATAGCATGCATCTAAGCGATCTAACATTTTTTAAACAAAAACGAGGGACTTAAAAATGATCAAAATCTGATTTTGGGTTTTGATCATCAAAAGGATGCGCAAACATAAAATTGGAGACAGAAATTCGCCCAAAGACTTCAGATTGTCAAAAATGGCTTCAATATACAGGTTGCCCAGAAGTGGGTAGTGATCTCTGATTTTTTCATCTAGTGGATATAAGAGGTGATTTTACTAATTTCAAGTATATAACTTGTAAGATGCAGTACCAATGAGATTAAACAAGTTTTATCCCTAGGGAACAAGGTCATCTGATAAAATATAAACCACAAGTACCCATCCTACGTTACCTAGAGCTGGGAGTGAAGGGAACGCAGAAACGTATGCTAAAAAAAAGGGTCCCGATTCAATGAGGTTGACTGTGGGATTGGATTGGTTTCACGAGGAATGATGTTAACGCAAGGGATCTCTGGGTTGTGATTCTCTTCTGATGCAGCCATGAAAGAAAGAACCAATTAGGATATTCCGGAAAATACATCATTTGACAGGCATGTACAGGTTTTTATAGGGTGACTTGTCAAACATCCTAAAGATGCTTTTTTCCCCCTTTCTTGTGCTTGGGCGTGCTGTGCAATTCTTTTGAGAGAATCTGTCAATGTGGACTATGGGCGTCAAGTGATTCCAGTTTGATTTTGATATGAATTTATCAAGTTGTGTATTAATGTAGGAATATATATATATATATATATATTGAATGCCAATTATTTTATTGCATTAAAATTACAATTATATACCATTGGAAAATCTTAGAAGGGCTACACCCCCATCTTTTTTTTTTTTTTTTTGTGTGGTAAATATTAATAATTCATTAAACTAAATCATATCATCCATCAACACTTTTTGCAGCCATGCTGGTGTCTCATTTATCCAAGTACTGGACACATGAGTTATAAACCAAACTTAGCTTTCAGTCTCAATCACCATCTTCAAATCACCTACTTCAAGCCCTTTGTATTCCCATTGCCTTTGCTGTATGTGGTCCAAGGAGAAGGCCTCCACATTTTACCATTGTGGGGATCTTGCCACTTTCTTTATCGTTCTTCCGATCATCATTTCTCCTTTGCAATAACGGATGATTACTCTCATAGCCGTGTTTTTTTCCATCCTTTGAAAGCGCTCCATCAAACTTGAGCTTCAGGAAGCCCGTCTGTGGTGGTACCCAAGTAACTATTTTCCTTCCATTTTTTTTTCTACTTAGGGGCTCATTTTCTCGATCTCCCTATCATTCGGCAGGCATTTCTCAATATAAGATGCATATTATAGTATTTTTCTTCAAAAACCACTAAGTTTCTATGTTTCCATATAAACCAATTTATTATGGCTATTTTATCACTTATTCCCAAGTTATCTTTTTATTTTATTTTATTACTAATAGGCATTTGAAACCAGCTTTTTAACCAATGTTTGAAGCTTATTTCTTCCTCTTCATGGATTCTTACGGTTAATTCTGATACATACTATACTTTTTCAATATATGAACACATAACCAGTCCTTGCAATATTATTGTTTCTTCTTTGTCATTGCATAATGGGCACTTTGTATCTACATTAGTTTTCCTTTGTCTTAATTTTACTCTCATTGGTAATGCCTCTTATAGGCTTTCCATAGGAATGTTTTATTTTAGAAGGTACTTCAAGATTTCAAAGTTTATTCCATAGGAAATTATCATTATTATTTGGTTCTCTACCAACTCTATTATCACTACTAATTACTCTATATCTTCTTCATTTTCCTTTCCCCTATTAAGGTTACCAAAATAATCATCCTCTATACTCTCTATTCCTTCTTGTACTTTTATATTTTCCATTAACACTACTCTTCCACTGTTATATCCGTTTTCTACCTTTCCTCTCATGTTCCCATTTTCTATATCCAAATTATTATAATTACGTAGATGATCTCTTCTTTCTTGCATCATTCCTAATTCAACCTCTACTCTATTACTTCCATTTGTACTATAGATTATCTCTCATTTCTTGGTTATTATGTCTATTTCTATTTGTACTGTAATTATTATTATTATTATTTCTCATATTTTGTATATTTACTTCATTATTAGAATTCCTTCTATGAACTATATTCATATTTTTCTTGATATTTTATTTTATTTCATTGTAATACCTTGACTTTACTGTGTAATTCCCTTTTTTATCCACTGCCCAAATTAATTTCCCTATACATATTTTGATAATTTCCTCTATTTCCTCATTATTTAATAGTTCTCCTAATTCCTCTTCCTTCCATTCCTTATTTGTTGATTTATGACATTTTTAACCATCCTTATGTTACAATTTTCTAGTTTTATTGTGTCTGTTCTAAAATCTTTAATGGTAGGTACCCAAGGATCTGTCCAAAAGTCTATTGTTTCACAATTCTCTACCTCCCAGCTTAGCCCTCTTTTGAGTAGTTTCTTTCCTTTTATAACACTTTTCCATAATCATGAATTATTGCTTCTACTCGTAGCCTTCATGAAGTCTTTGTTTGGATAGTTATAAAGATTTCAAGAATTTTACCCATAGAGCTTCAGGTTTTTTTTTTAGCATCCTCCATGTTTGTTTCGCCAACAATTCTCTATAATAGACATGTAGGTCCCTAAATCCCATTCCCCCATCACCTTTATTCTTCCTCAATCTTTCCAATTTATCCAGTTTATTTGTTTCATTCTCCTTCTATCCCTACCACAATTGTCTTTGCTTCCTATCAATGATATCACATTTTTTTTTTGGTAAGAGAAAGCAAGATATTGCAAAGATAGGGAGAGATGTGATTACATTCTTTAATATACTTTCTTTCCTGCTTGAGTTAACAGTTTCTCTTTTCATCCTTGAATTTTCTTAGATGTTTTTTTCTTTAAGTATGCAAATAGTTTCGTTTTATTAATCCCTATATTAGTTGGGAGTCCTAGGTATTTTTCTTCTTTTTGAGTTTGTTTTGTATTCAATAATGCTTCTATCTCTTCCTTTTTGTTATTTGGGGTATGATTGCTAAAAATTATTTTTGATTTTTCTTTATTTATTTCCTGTCTAGAGGCTTTACGAAACCCTTCCATAAATTCTTTAATATTGTTTTTGTCCCTATCTTTTATTCCAATGAATATGTAGCAATTATTTGCCAATAATAAATGTGAAATAATTGGGCTTCTATCCCTAACATTTATTCCTTGTATTTTATTTTCTTGCTTAAGTTTATTTATTCCTATTGAGAAGCCCTTATACATATAATGAATAGTAGTAGAGATATTGGATCTCCTTTTATAAGGCCTCTAGATGGGTTAATTTGGAACTAGGTGGCCCATTTATCAAAATTTTGTAGGACACTGAGAACACATATTCCATTACCCACTTAATCCATTTACTACTAAATCTCATTCTATTTAGCATCTTTTCTAAATAAATCCATTCAATTTTTTCATAGGCTTTACTCATATATTATTTTAGTGCCATATTATTCTTATTAAATTTATTCGTCTTCATAAATCTTACAATTTCATGTGCAATTATAATATTATCTATAATTTTCTTTCTTTTAATAAAGGCTCCCCGATTCCTAGAAATTAGCTAGAGTTACAGTTTTTGGATTTTTAATCTTTGGAATTATTGTTATAAAGGTTTGATTTATCTCACTCATGTCTCTATTATGGTTAAAAACCTCTACAATTACTTCTATAATATCCTCCCCTGCTATATTTCAGTACTCTTGATAGAATCCTACTTGAAAGCCATCTGGCCCCGGAGCTTTCAATTTACCTAGATTAAAAGATGTTTTTTTGATTTCTTCTCTTGTAAACTCTCTATCTTACAGTTCTTATCATTCTCTAAAAGACTCCTAACCTCTACTTCACTTAGAAAACTAGAATCTTGTGTAGAATAATTTTTATAGTACTTACATATTTTGTCTGCAATATCTTTATGCTCCTTAACCCAAATTCTTTTCTTCATCTTGTAATGTAATTATTCTATTTGCATGTCTTCTAATCATAGTGGTTGTTATCATCCACAAATGACTGTAACACAAGTTTCCTATTTTTATTATCAGTTTTGGTAAGTATCACTTGGTGTGGAACTCGCATTGCAAGCGGGAGATGCAACCAACATTGCAAACAACTACGAATTGGTGTCAGGGTGATTTATACAGAACTTTCTCCTAGAGAGGCAATGTCGTATTCATCCACGTTAGGGGGGTGTTGGCACTGCAACAAAAGTTCATGAAAAGCAATAAGTTCAATCAATATGCTTAGAAAAAATGAAATGTCCAAAAAAAAAAAAAAAATGTAAAGTTCACTTGGTTGAAATTTTGGATGAGAAGATTATTTCAACTGTTTTAATCTTCTCATATTAAATCCCTAAGATTCAATAAAAAGATGGAATTTGTTCCAAAATTTCAGTACTTAATTAAAATTAATGTGAAGAAACAAGGAATGAAGAAGAAAACTAAAGTCTGAAGTCTCTCTCTCTCTCTCTCTCTCTCTCTCTCTCTCTATATATATATATATATATATATATATATATATAAAGATTTGAAATACTTGGGATTTGGTCTATCCTGCAAGTTCTTTATTATCGGATAGGGAGAAAGTGTTTTACTCCCTAATTGTCTAATCCTCCATGTTCCCAGAAACAAAGGCTAGCAAGTGATATGGTTGCATCGTAAAAATAGTTTTGAAAAAAGCATCACATGCAAGTCTTTATGTCTGGGAACATGGGGGAGTAGAGTATTTGGGAGTAGAACATTTTCTCCTGTGGATGTCGGGTTTTGAGGGGGGCAGATGCCACCCCTGGATCCGAGCCACGTTAGGCCTGGGTGTTCCTGACATTGGCTAGCCCTCGGGTTAGGCTTTCTTGGGAGTTGCCACCAACTCAGGATTTAACCGATAGAGTTGGACATCGGTTCACCCCCTTAGAAAGGAGGAGAAGTCTAGACCTAGCGGTTTAGGGGTTTAACTCCTAAAGACCAGTCTACTTTCCTAAGACAATGGATAAGTTGTTTTATTGCATTTGGAGAAGGTGTTAAGCACCCTAAATACCCACATTTTTAGGTTGGCTTCTCATAGTTATACATGCTTTAAACTATCCTAAGGTCCATGCTAATGAAAAGTAAAGCATGCTGATTTTTTTAGTTTTCTATAGGCTTAATGCCTGATTATGCTCCCAACGCTTGAATTTAATTCAGGGTAAAATTCAAGCATTGGCTTCTGAAAAATCCAGAAACCTGCCTTTTGGTTTTGATCTTCTTCAATAGGTGGGTCCAAAGGTTTGTAACTTTTAGAGGGATAATGAACCTTTCTCTAAAGCCTTTATACATTTTCCTCAGGGTTAGGATTAACCTTGATGCAATACATGGAACAAAAATGAAAGTTATTATTTTTGTGTCTCAGGCTTAACGCCTGAATTTTATGTTGACGCTTGAATTTCTAACACCTAAATTTAATTTAGGGTGAAATTCAGGCGTTAGTTACTAGTGAGACCAACAACTGACCTGAAGTTTTGACCTTTCCTATGGGTCCTAGTGTTGTGGAACCCCTATAGAGGGATGAACAACTCCTTGGGGGCTCAAATTATTCAATATCAGAGGTTGGGACCTCTGTAGATGCAAGGATTTGTCCAAAAAGAAAGGGTAGATTGGTCACCTCACACAGGCTTAGCGCTTGAATTTACACCTGACGCCTGAATTTAATTCAAGGTGAAATTAAGGCGTCAGTTGCTGGAGACCAACAACTAACCTAGGGTTTTGAGCCCCTTGTATGGGTCCCAGAAGTGTGAAAATTACAGATAGGGGTGAGCCCTTTCTATGGTCCATGGCCTTTACCCTAAGCCCAAAACAGAATGTAGAACATTTTAAAAATAATGATTTTTAACATAGGCCTAACGCCTGAAATCCACCCCAAGGCCTGAATTTCCATCTCAACGCCTGAATTAAAATTCAAGCGTTGGGGAGAAACCAGGGCCCACAGAGGTGCCTAAGCACAGGGTTGGATCTTAGAATGTTATTTTGTCATGTGAACAGGCTTAAGAAGAATCGGGGTTCATTGGGGGTGGGTCCCAGATCCCAACGCCTGATTATTCCCTAACGATAATTCTTATCAATGCCTGAATTTTAATTCAGATTAAAATTCAGGCGTTAGTTACTGGGCACAAATCCAATAGCTAACTTTTTTAGCATTTTAGACCTCTTAGGGCATTGAAAAATTCTAAAATTATTATCAGAGGTAGAGGAGGATGTGAGGAATCACATATATGAAAATTAACTAAAATAGTTATCTACAAAAATCAAAAGAAAATTGACAAACATGCTTGGATAGTAAAATTTCAGAAAAATCAATGTTTAGGGCATGTTTGGGGGGGACTGTTCCGAGATCCAAACATGCCATAAAATTCACCAAATAATTATCATGGGTAGACTACCTTCTTAGGAGCCTACCATCAAAATTTGAGCTCATTTGGCTAAATAGAAAAATTACAAAAAATCGAGAGTTAGTCAAGGTAAAAAATAAGTGCAGCAGAGATAACCTTTGTGTCTCTATTGTGTAACCCGAATTAGAGGAGGATAACATAATAAAATTGAACATCAAAGCAACATCTTAATTGAATAAAATAACTAATTAACTAGGGTTTAGGCTTACCTTAGGGTTAGGGTTAGGGCTTGCACTTTCCTTCTTTTTTCTCTTTCTTTTCTTTCTTTTTCCTCTTTGGAATTTTCTCAAAAGAAAACCAGCCTAGATGTACATGAAATTTGGGCCATTTATAGGCCCAAATTGGATGGGCCAAGGGTTGGGATTTACTCTTGGGGTTTAAGAGGTGGAGGGCTAGGTTTGATTGGTGTAGGGAGTAAGGCTCCTCTCCCATTGGTTGGACTAAAATGGGGTAGGGATTTAGGCTCAAATGGGGGTGTAGGATGTAAGGTAGGGATTTGAATTTGGGATATTTAGAGGCTTTAATCTCAGGTAGGGAGCATAGGGGTGCTTGGGATCAATGGTGAGATAGTGGAACTCAGGGTGTAATCTATCCACTTTGATTGGTTGGAACTAATCAAGGGTTATAGTTGGTTGTGCTAGATCTAGGGCTGCATGGGGGTAACATAGATCTTTGAAAATTAGGTTTTAGACACAAAGGGAGTGTTCAAGGGTACATGGGATTAATGGCTAGTTGGTGAAACTTAGGTTGGAATCTACACACCTTTGATTGGTTTCAACCAATCAAAGGTGGAGGTGAAAAGTGCTAAATGGGGGTGGGATATGAGATCTATAGGGATTTGAAATTCAAGTAGATGATCTTAGGGTGGGGACCATGGAGTGCACATGAAGATTCTAATCTAAGGGCTTATGGAATAAAGGCTTAACTGTGAATGCATTTAATGAGTATTAATGGGAGTTAACGAGCTAAAATCCAAAAAGGATGAGCTCATTAACCCTAAATGAATTAAATTTGCCTCATTACTTGTCTGCCTCACTTTATGGGTTCTTGTGCTCAAAACTCATGAACTCAATGTCTACTTTTGAAGTCGTGGATGTTTCGATCACAATGGAATAGTCGGAACCAAATTACGATAAGGGTAGGGGTGAAATCAGGGGTTTATTGGCCTCAAAAAGCTCTCAATAAATACTGGGGGGGGGAAAGATGGTCAAATTGATTTTGGAGATCTTCAAATAAAAGATGGTCCTCAGCTTTTGTGAGCCACAGGCTCAGACTACTCTAAATTACGATTCCTGAGTAGGAAATCGAGCTCGAAAACCCGTTTCCTATCAAGTGAATGACCTTGGCGGGAAATATCAATGAAATTACTAGAAGTTTTTGTGGAAACCCAGGCTCATGGTGTATTGAGGTTCTGAAAGTCGGGAATCCATAGGAATTGACAGCTCACTAGAGAATGGTAGTATTGGGCTAGCAAACATCCTCTGTTGCCCTGGCTCGGGAAATAGTCTTTTGAGGATAGGGAGAAAACTGAGATAATGGGCTTGACCTAGCTGGATTATGAGTGTGAGAGAGTTCTCGGGGACTCACCGAGTGCCAAATATAGATAAGCTGAGTCTTATCTTGGGTTGAAAAAAAATGATGAGTAGGCTTGCAAAAGTTTCCGAGGTTGTTGGGGGAGATGGACTTTCGAAGGTCTTGGAGTTACTGAGAGATGACCACTAACAGACTGAATTTCAGAGTTCTGATGAATTCTCGGGCTTCAACTGAGTACACGGCACTTGGCCTAAATGTGTAGCTCATTTTGAAGTAATTGGGGGGGGGGACTGAGTGGATTGATTCTTCAAATGCTCTTTTTCATTAGGGGGTTTTGCGAAGGTCTCACAAATCCAAAGAGATGGGCACTGACTTATCAAGATTTGGAGGTTTGGAGAACATTCTGGACCTGTATAGGTGAAATGTAGCCATAACTGACTTTTCACCCCTAGGGAAGATTTAAGATTTCACGGGGATTTGAGACTTCGGATGCCTTTGTTCAGTGAAACAAATGATTGAAGATAAGGCCAAGGCTAAAAGGCGGCCACTGACCTCTATGAATTTTGACATCAGATAAATTTTGGAGACCTTTTTGAGTGTTGTTTTCTGACCATGGATTTTCAGAGGTTGAGAAATTGGTTGTTGCCAGTTTTGGGAAAGATCTGTCCTATGATAAGTTCCTTGAAGGTGGTGGAGATTAGAGTGTGCAGGACCTAACATGACACCATTCAGGTAACAGGAAAAGCCTCAGGGGTCTTTTGAGGGTTTTTGGGTAAATCTTGAAGGTGGGTAAAATGGTAATTTTTTGCATGTGAGGACAAAAAGGGTAAAAATGAAAATTCTTTACCTATGATGCTTTACCGTGGGAAGAATTATGGAGGCTGGGGAACTTGTAGACAATGTATGAAGATATCAATTTTTGGGCTTTTGAAGGCTAAAGGGCAAAATGGTAATCTTTTTTCATGTGATGCTTCGATGTGGGAAGGCTTACAAAGGTTGGAGAAATTGAAGACAATGTATTTGGGGGTCTTAAATGTTGACCCTCTTAGTCCTAATGATGCTTCTTAGGGAATTAGGGTTTGACCTAGAATGGTATCCTTGGATTGATCTTTGGGGGTGTACTGCACAGGGCATGATATAGGTGATGGTTTTTGCGACCGAAATATCCGGGGAAGACTTTACAAGAGATGCCTAACCTCCTAGAGTCCAGTTTACTCTCCCTAAATCAGGGTTGCCTAGTGTCATGATGCCTAAGTGCTGCTTTGATGTTCTTTCATTCCATTAGATGACCCGAGTCAAAATTTAGGTGCTAACAGCTCCCTACCGGATAAATGTTCGAAGCACTATAATTCATGATTCAAAGCCATCCGGTGCAGGTTGTCCTAGTTTAATTTCAAGTTGTTAAAAATATTTATCATTAACAAATTGAGAAATGAAAACTAGTTTTTAAAAATTTATTATTTTTATCTAGTTTCATCTTATAAGTTTTTTTTTTCTCTCTCTCTCTCTCTATACTCTACGCCTTGAGTTGTTCCATTGATAAATGTGTAAATGTCCCAAGAACTATTATTCATGATTTAGAACAATCCATTGTAAGTTTTCTCAATTTAATTTCTTGTTGTTAAATTATTTTTCATTCACAAAATTGAGAAATGAAAATTTATTTTTAAATTTTTTTTTTTATTGGTATAGGCTTTTCTCTCTTGAAAATAGATAAAAAAATTATAAGAAAAATTGATGAGTAAGATGGGGAGACTTAAGATATAACTACGAGAGAAAAATAAATTAAGAAAAGAACAATATAAGTGACTTCCTTGAATCAACTCCATAGTGATAAATTCAAGAAAATGTAATTTTAGGATAAAATAAACAATCAGAAAGAAAGCTCATAGGAGGTTGAAATTGGATAATCCTTTGATGCATGACCAAAATGGAATGATACAACACTTTGATGCAAAGTAATGAAGGACCAAGGGAGGAAAACAAAATTTGATTTCTCTTCTATAAGGATTAAGGTATGTTAGGACAAATGCTTGTGATATTAGGGCTAAGATTGAAATGATGAAGAGATTAAAGTAGATTGCAGATTAGGTAATAAAGGACTTAGTAGTAAAATAATATAAAAACAAGGAAAAAGAATATAAAAAGAGAAGAAGATAATACTAACTAGAATCATATTAGTTAATGCCTAAACAGTCTCACATAGGTTCAAAGCAATCACACCTCATATAATAGCTATTTAACAATTTTATTCTCTCCAAAACTTCATTCAATATGTCATACAATCAATCAATCATAATCAAAATTATGGATTACAAAGTATATATAAAGGTTTCATACCCTAGACTTCTAAATCCAATTCTAGTATATATAAAATAATTAATTCCTATCACAAGTGATACTTTGGTAGTATTTTGGCTATTCATATCGGATTTGCAATATCTTGGATCGTTTGAAAGGTTATTGTGAAAGTCCGGTTTTGATTACCCCTTGATTAATTTTCAATTGATTAATGTTCAATTTTTAGTATGAACATTAATTCACTTGACTTGTTAAAATATTTTCTTTAAAATTACAAGTGCAATAAAATGACAATTATTAAAGATGTTCTTTTTACAAGATAAAGTTATTATAATGAAAGAACATGTAATGACTTATTGAGCATGCCAAGATAGAGAGAGAAGGAGAATTCACACACAAGCAATCACAACACTGTTTTATAGTGGTTCAACATTTGGCTTACACCCACTTTCAAAGCTTACACCGAACTACTAGATTTTATTTAGATTGAACATAATTACAATTAAGGTAAAAGTCTAAAACCTATCTACACTTAGTGTCTCTAGTGAGAGCTAAATCTGTTCCTAGTGTCTCTGGTAGGAATGGTCTACACCTCCGGTGTCTCTGGCAGAGGTGCTAAATTTACACTCCCGGTGTCTTCGGCAGAAGTGGTTTAACCTCTAATGTTTCCAGCGGAGGTACTAAGGTCTTGTGAAATTTAAAAAGAGTCAATATGAATTACCTCACAAAGTTGATGTATTGCATGTAATTCCTTAACTGGTGGTTGCTCCTTGATGAGTTGATAGGCCTTATTCTTCCACCGAGCTCCCAAATAATGCTACTTTACTTTTTGGAGCTTCTTACGAGGATTTACTTAAGAATAAACCCTTCTCATTGCTTCCCTCTCTTGATCTTCAAGAATAGAGTGTTTGTGAAGCACTTAAAGGCTCTTAAGATCTTCAATGAATGTTCATAAAGAGAGCCTTGGTTGTTGGGAGGATTGAGTGCCTTAGGTTTTCTTCGCTTTGCACGTAAGTCTCTCTCTTTGTGTTCACGTGTGTTCTACAGCTCAATGAAAACCCTAATGTACTTATAGGGGACAAGCTACACCTTTGATTTGGCACAATCCCTAACAGACAAGTAATCCCCATCACTCAATAAGATTATTTCTATATAATTTTTTTTTTTGTGATTTTGCAATGTTGGATCTATCTAACATTGTTGGATTGATTTGACGTCTCAGACAGAATGTCTCGAGACATGCTGGATTGATCTGGGGGCCATGTCAGATCAATCCGACAGCCCCTTGGATTGATCTGATAAGTATGGATTGATCTGACACCTCCGGATCGATTTGATTCCCCTGTTTTGCCGCTATTTTTCCTTAATCTTTCACCCAAGCCTCTTAGGACTAATGCAAAGGCCATGACTTGGTCCATAAGGCTACATAAAGGTTTGTAGGTCTCTTAAACCTATGTCTATCATTATTTTTACCTTCATATACTTTTCTTGAGTTTGATGATACTTTTGATCTTTAAGTCTAGAACTCCTACAGGTAAGGAAGGATCCATCATTGGCTTCAAGTGCTTGGAGTTTGTCTTCAATGAGACTCAAGGACACTTGATGATTACGACCATGACCACATATGCATTATGCTTATGCCATGCCTAATCTACCACTCCATATATTTTATACATTATGGAATTGGCAATTACGTCAACATATTGAACAATCTAAAACTGACAAAATTAAAAATTATTTCCAAACAAAATTATTAAACCCAAACTACCCTTGTATAAGCCTATTGAATTTGAGTTGTTTCATATTTTACATTATTCTCTTCCAATCAAACACACACACACACACAATTTCAAGTTTCATATTGATTAAAAGATTAACACCATTGGATGAATACAAGGGCTTAACCCTATAGCCTGTGACAAATTCTCTTATACCTAACTTTTTCTTGGTAACTAGCTTTATTGGTTTTCCTTGAAGAAAGCTTAGTTATTATTATTATTCTTTCCATTTGGTAGTTCATCTAGAAGCACATAAAAATATAACAACATTTTACTAACTTCTTTATGCATGTTAAGGCCCTATTTTGCAAAACATTCTTTCATCTTGTTGTTCAGTTGCATTGAATATTTAGAGGCTACCTTATCGAAGATATCTATTTGTTCACTCAGACTTGTAGGTTGAGTTGATGGAGATAGCTTGCTCATCATAAACTACTTTGACAATTTTTTTTCTGACTTCTCTGGATCTTTAAAATTTCTTTTGAGATTTGTACATCGTTTTTGTCAGCCTTCTTTAGTTCAACTCCCACATAGGGCTTCTTTGACTATAAAGTTTTTTTATCCGCTAAGTAGTCATGGGCTTTAAGGCAGCTTTCTGATCAGTAAAAGTGTGCGTGTATGTTATGAACTTCCTACTATGAAACACATAGCGGTTATTAAGCCATGGATGACCTAACAATATGTGTCACATTTGTAGGAATGACAGTATATCATATAGAATAAACAATAATAACCCACCACAAAATCAATCAACGCTTGCTTACCAAAATAGAATTATCATATATTTAGGCTACCTTATAAGGACTATGATGAGGCTCTATTAGTAATTTTAGATGATTTATTATATATTTAAAGATAAAGTTCACTTTGTTGTCTCCATTAATAATCAGTTTCTTTACTTGGTTCCTATATCAAACCAAGATTCAAAAAAAATTAGTGCACTTCCAATCTTCGTTTTCTTGCTTCGGCGTAGACCTCATTAATAAAAAAGAGATGTTAATCTCATAATCTTATAAATCAACAAAATCAAAATAACTTAAATTATCATAACTTTCTTGAGGTTCATTGACATCAACATCATACATTGACTATTCTGATGTCTCCAAGTTTGACCTTTAAGGTATCGACTGTCATTAATACAAAAGAGATGAATTCATCTTACTGTCAGTTTGTCCCTGCTAATTCTTGTCATCATCTAAAATCTACAAACTGTTGCAGGACCAAAAAGAACGATTTGGTTCTTTGATGCCAAATTGATGTAATACCAAGGGATGAAAAAATCTGATTCGTCATTTACAATGATTAAGTATTGAAGGACAAAGATTTGTGAAATTGATGCTGGGATTGAAAGGTCAGAAAAGATTAAGGTAGATTTTAAACTATGTGAAAAAGGATTTTGTAGTAAAATAATAAAAAAAATGTAGAAAAATAAAGAAATAGAAGAAGATGTCAACTAGAATCATATTAATTGTTGCATAGGCAATCATGCCCTATGTCAACTGGAATCATATTAATTGTCAACTAGAATTCACCCATCTAAAAGCTGTTTTAAGTGATTTTCTTTCAAAATCTCATTTAATCATTAATCATAATAAAAAAATCTGAATTAGAAAGCATATATAAAAGTTTCACCACCTAGACTTCCAAAATCCATTTTATATAGACATCATAATAAAAATAAAAGCTTTAAATAGTTATATCTTGTTACAAAGTAATACAATGCCAATACTTAGCTACAACTTTTCCAAAACTTGTTAGAAAGTTAACTGAATTTTTTTTTTTCAAATGACACCAAAATAAAGCAAAAAAAAGAAAAAAGTTTTGATATAATACCAAAATCAGGCCTAAACAAGTGATGAAAATAGAACTTTCATTTCCCAAAAATATATATAATAAATAAAACATCTTATATTCCAAATAATTAAAAGCCCCCTATACTGACTGACAAAAAACTAACATAATTAACCTAACACTAACAAAAATTAAAATTATTGCCAAATAAAATTATTAAACCTAAAATATCCAAAATAGCCTGCATAAGCC
>JAOXJP010266396.1:0-20547 GCA_025762735.1 Platanus orientalis
TACCAACCAGTGATGCCTAATTGGAGGCTATATCATGGGTAGTTTGGATAGCCTACATGATACTTGAGATGATGCAAGTTCCTAACAAGGAATTCACTACCCTTAAATTGGAGGATATTCAGTTTAAGAAACACGTGATTAGATTGGACATGAAAATCTAGCACCAATGGTTCTTGATATTTTCAAAATTATATTATAATATATTTATTTAATTTAAAAAATGATTTTATCAAATAAATTTGTTTAAATGTCCAATTGATTGATCATTAAGTTCTTAATGATAATGTTATAATGACCATAGGGGTTAGACAGTGATTATTTTATCATCCTAAAGGTCATTAAGGAATATTGTGAAGTAGAATGATATATTTGTGAAATATCTATAAGGGTGTCATTGTTATTTTCTTATCTCTGGGGGTTCAATTGTAATATGTAACATGGATTATTGCAATTAGTGGTGTACCAATTTGTAATTAATAAAAGATAAGAGTGTCCTTAATGTAGTTTGACTTAATTAAAGATACTGGGCCCCACAGCCTAAGGATATGAATCCCATAAGGATCCTACACTCTCTAAGGTTGCTTTGGTTTATCAAATACTCTATAAATAAAGCTATCCATGTTCAGGATGAGTCCTGTAACTTTTTTGGAAGTGGAAGAAGCGCAGAAAATTTTAGAGTAGGTGTGGATGCTTTGGAGACCGGGTCGGATTATCGTTTTGTGTCTGGTTTAGCTATTGAGGTATTCTTCTTAATCTTCATTGATTAAATCATAGTATTTCATATGGTGATCATGGGAGAAATAATATTCATAATTTGTATTTTTATGAAAATTAATAAAAAATTAAAGATTTTCAAAGAATTAAAACAACACAAAATTAGTGTGACCACACCAGCGGTTGACAGATGGTGTGTAAAGAGTTAAAAAAAAAAAAAAAAAACATTGTGTTCAATTCAAAAAGTAGATACCCAAAAAGAGACCAAATTCAATACACATCACGTTAATCTCCACACGTTGTTCATACCATTTTGTGTCAAATAAGATTTACTCTCTAATTGTTTTCATAGATTCAGAGCCCAAGCGTTGCGAGGGAGGTATGAGTTAACATACTTTTTATATTTCTAACACTCCCGCTTTGTAGGGACACTCATAGACAATGAACATGGGGGAGATAGCTGTATGGGGAGAATAATTGCTTCCATAAGAAGATCGAATTAGTGATCTAACCTTGCTTTGATACCATCTGGTTGCCTTGAGTTGAAATAGAAAAGGATATAAAACAATAGAAAAGAAAAATCTGTAATTTTCTCTCCTTTTTCCCATGATTGTTTGGTTATCAAGAAAAATAAAAACTTATGTGTTACAATTTTCATGAGAATTGGAGGGTTTTCATGCAAGAGTTGTGTGAAAATAATATGATAGAGACAAGAAAGTAGTTATGTGAATTTTTTCAAAATTGACAAATTCTGGTTTTTGGCAACCAAACAGGTTGAAAATGATTTTCTCGAGGAAATTTTGCCAAAAATCACAAGAAAACCAGCTTGCACTGCCAACCAGACAAGGCATAAGGTGTTAGGAGATGTATGAGTTAATATACTTATTATATTTCAACAATTTTATTAGAGGCACAGTTAATTGTAATCTTTTTTTAATATAAAGTAATTGTAATCTTTTTTTTAGTAGTTAAAAAAGAGAAAAGGTGTCTACAGAAAGATAAAGACGCATATCTAAACTAAGAGCATATCGGGGCAAACGAGGTGGGACCCAGTTGAGGTCATATCAAATAAAATAATATTAATCTATTAACGGAGAGTGACGACGGTCTCCTTGACCGTCTTCTCCCTTCCCAGTACACATGGACAGGTGGTGCCTCTCCATTGGCGGCTCTCTTTGCCGCATATCTTGATCGTCGCAGAGGATATCGCCCATCATGACTGCTTTATTTCCGATGGAACGAAAAGGACAAGATCGATTTTGAATCATCTGTATGTGCCGGGATGCTAATATTGGTGGAATGTAATATTTCTTCTCAAGGGGTAGATAAATTCTTGTGGGTTGGGATTAGGTATGGAAATCAGTTTTTCTGATGTATTAGAATGACATCAGGGGGCTGATACATCAGTCCCAAAAATTGATTTACATTTTTTGGGGCGTGCCTATCACTTTTCAGCACTGATGTGTCTACCCCCTGATGCCATTCTAATGAGAGTGGATTGTATCCGCTCCTCTTAACTTCTGCCCCCTGTCAAGGGGCGGGCACATCAGCGTCAACAAGTGATTTTCACTTTTTTGGAGTGTGCATACCCACCCCCTGACACGTGTAGAAGTTAAGAGGAGCATATACAATCCACCTTGCACTCTAACACATCAGGTAAAACTGATTTCCGTACCTAATATTTTCCAAATTCTTGTTAAGTCACATGAAATAGTGCCACCCATGAGCACTTATGAACTATCACAAGCAAGTACGACTAGTGGCTCCCCCCAGCGATGTGCAAACTGCAGAAAGTGTTTTATAGTTGGAACACTAAAGCAATTTAGAGAAGAAAAAAAAAACCTCCCCGGCTGGCTGGGAGTGGCGAGGCTTTTCTATGCTCGGCATAGGCAAACACTTACGTCAAAGGGCGGCTAGATCAGCGTCAGAAGTGATTACACACGCTCCCAAAAAGTGAAAATCACTTTCAGCACTGATGTTTCTGCCCGCTTGACCATCAGTGGATGTAGGTAGAGGTTAGGGGTCAACGTATAAAATCCTCACTGGGTTGGGAGACTAGCACTTACCAAAAAAAAAGAAAAGTGAAAATTTACTTTTTTGGAGGTATGTGTCCAATCCCCTGCAGTGGCAGATTTTCACGTTGTGTGATAGTCATTTTCAAGTGACTGTTTGTTGAATTAATTTTCACGGCTCAATTCAATAGATGATTTGATAAGTCAACATGTTAACTAATTGATTACAATAAATCGGATTGGATTTTACAGTACTGTCTTATATTTTTATTGCATTCTATCTTATCGTATCACATTATGTTCTACAATATTTGAAAATCACTATCAATACCTCAGCGTAGATCCAGGATAATCATTTGCTCCGTAGCCCTGGGACTATTTTCTCAGACGTACTAGTGTTAGCATATTCCTATGTAAACAGGTTTGCCCATTAAACCGTGTTGTAGCCAACGTAAATGATATATGGATGTTTTTTTTTTTCCTTGATTTGGTTTTTAAGGCTGTGTCTAATGGCTTTCCAATGGACACGTTGGAAAGGAATTGGAAAACAACCATTGGAATCTTCATTGATTCTAAAAGGAATCCGATTGTTTTCCTTTTTGAGGTTTATTTCCAACCCCATCTGATAACATTCCTATGTTGGAAAGAATCCTCAAAAAAAAAAAAATTTCAACACCTGTATAAAAGGCTTTGTAGAGAGGTGTCGGTGTTTGAGCACATACCGCCGAGCACATTGAGGATGCCTTATCGAGGTAGGGAAGCACAGGCGAACCCAGCTGGGCAGACGGGTTTGGGACAGGGCATGAGAGGTAGGATGAACCAACGGCTTGATCATGGGCCCCAGAATTGCCATTGAAGCTTGGCCGTGGATTTGTGGAAGGCAAAGACGAAGATGCAAGGGAGGGGGAAGGAGAGGGAGAGGGTTTTCTTGTTGAGAAATTCAGGGGTTGAGATGGCTCTGTTCCACGACGATAACACCGAACGAACAAGGGCTTGGAATGGATAGGGCAGGTGGAGGAGACTGTGTTCGGTGAAGTCGTCTGGTAATCCTGGGATCAAAGGCTCAGAATCTTCATGATTCTCTTCAGATTTCTCAACAATTATGGTTGATGAATGATCTAAGATTTTCATTTTCGAACCCTTCTCTGCAAATTGATGAGTGGGTAAGTCAAAACAGAGGAAGAGGAGGAAGAAAAAAAGCAAATAGAGAGCTTGATCTCTTGATTGATATTGGTCGAACTTGTTGGGTTTGCTTAAAAATTTCAAAGTTGCTCTTTTTGGGGTTTCTAGAAACCGGATCTATGGCAACGAAAGCCGCAAAGGAGAAGGTGACGAAGCGAATTCCACCATATCCGAAGAACAGAGACTGATTTAGATTAAAGAAACAATAAAACACGCCGCAGAATCGGGTGAAGTTGACGTTATCAGAACCCAAGCTAATTGGACCCACCACGACATGGACGATGAACTAGGTGACCGTTAACTTGACCGTTGCTGAAATTTTCCATGGAAACGCTGGAGATTCAGACCATTTTTGGTCGGAATGAGGCTTGCATATGTTTTTAACAGGGTTGGAATCCACTAGGAATTGCAAGCGATACAAGGCAGTATTCCAAATGCACCAGACGCCAGAAATTTAGATTTTCCTTGGAATTCCGTACAGGATTCTAGGGAAAAAGCGGGGTCAGAATGCCATCAGACACATCCTAAGTAAAAGAATGGGGCTTAGAACTTATGCAGGGAATCATGCCGAACGCAGAGCCCTGCAATTCCTAGAAAGCTTTTAGATTTCAAAGCCACAAATCCCACCAGAGTGTCTACTATAACCTGCAAATGTGGAGTTAAAGGCGTAAATATCAGTCCAGCAGTGAGAAAAACAATTATAACAGGTTTTGTTTTCGACATGTTCAAGGTCAAAGTTTCAATGATTTGTGCATCAAGTTGGAAATTCTAGACCCAATCAATAACTCTTATAATCTCTAATCTGACTGGTAGGAGCAGTGTGACCACGGCAAAGATCTTTAAAAAGGGTTTGCCAAGAAAATTTCTACTCCTGCGTGGCTAAAGTAGCTCAATTAGAATCTGTAACAACCGTGAACTCATCAGGGTAGGGTTTACTTGTTACTGGCTACAAAGAACCGTTCTCCATCTGGGTAATAAGCACTGTTCTCACTTCAATATGGGTTCCGCCAATTAGAAGGGCCACAAGGGAGAATCTTTGTTCGGTAGCTGGGAAGAAAAGTGAATATTGATGTTCTAATCTAGTTAATTCAACTGTTAATCAGTATTCAAAACCAGATATTTATCCCTTTGAGGTGGTAAGCGAGTGAATTTCATTAGTTGAAGATCAAACTAAGAAATAATAGTAAATTCCACCATGCCAGAAGAGAGTCTCTTAACCCAACCTAAAGGTCTTAATAGATCTATATTACTACTCTCAACCAATGGTAGTTCTGATTAAGCCCCATTAGTGTTGCACATAGCTATAACAGTGAAATTTACTGCCCTACCATATGAAAGAACTAGTATAAAGTGACGAAAAAAGATGATTACGAGGTTAAGATCTGACAAGTTAGATTACAGCTCCACTTTCAAGGGAGGGGGGAGGGGCATCTAGCTAGAAAAATAAACAACCAATCACATGAATGCACAGAAGCAAACACCAGAATGTAAAGAAACTGATAACTATTGGGATGTCTATAGCTCAAGACCCTCCAACTACAACTGCACAATAGGAGGATGGGCCAACCCAAGACCGATCATGGCCACTTCTCAACCAAATACCATCAAATTGTGTAATTTCCAATGTTAAAAATCAACAAAGCTTTAGAGACCCACCTTACATAATTAAATGTGATGGGTATGAAATAAGCTTGGCTTAACTGGTGGCAGGAAGGTAGATCCTTATGATGTCTTTCAGTGCGAGCTTTCTCCTGCAGGTAGGGCATTTATTCTGTGCTGTTATAGCAGCCTTGATGCATTTTTCACAAAAGATGTGGCCACACTTGGTTGACATTTCATCAACCAGTTGGCCCATGCAAACTGGGCAATAGAATGTAGGTTCTTTCGGTGGTGCCTGTGGTGCTGCAGCACTCTGGGATGGATCATTCTTTGTCTGCCATTACAAAAACCTATGCGTTAATCTTGACAGTAACCAACCAGTCAATGAACAGTTACATAACCTGGTTAGTTAACAATCCAAAATCTATAATACCATAACCAACTCAATTACACTCAACAAAGCCTTATCCTAACAAAATCTAGCATCCGATATTAAAAAAAAAAACAAAAGTAGCTGAGGAGAAAGGGGGAAAACATGTAGCTCCTTTCATGTAGAGCTATATAATTCCAAGGGTCTTCTCAATCCTCGTTGTTTATATAAAGTTTTTCTTCTTATCCAAAGGGGGGGGGGGGTGAGGAAAGGGAAGGAATGGAATGAAAATGCTCAGAACATTTCAGATCTTTTGAGTGGTATGCTCCAAAGGCAAGCTGAGAAAGAATCAAAAAGTTTCAATGCACATAAAATCTTAAGCCATAAAGAAACAGCACGGAAAACTCAAACAATTAAGCATGGATATCAAATAGCACCCCCACAAGACATGGCCATGAACTAGACAAGGTTAAGAATCATAAGGTGCATGGATTTATTGCTAAATAAAGGATAAAAGACATTAGACCAACCATAGACAAGTAAAACCCAATGCCCATAAAAAAAAAGCCACTACTATCTAGTATGGCACAAACAAATCAATAGCAAAGAGCAACAGATGCAGCCAAAAGAAACACACGGCTTGGATGGACACACTTGGAGCATAAATGGCAAAATTGGGACCTTGATTCTCGAGTTGGTTGGTTCAGCCATGGGTTTAGTTCTCTTAGATTGGTGGTTGGTCCAAATGTTTCTAGTCTTAAATCATGGTGTGACCCATGAAAAGCCATCAATGGAGTTCGGTGAAGAGTCCTTTAATGGAGTCTAATTTTGTTTTGTTTTGTTTTTTCCTAGTTTTCTAATTTAGTTGCCTAGGAAAGTTGATAGTATTTATAGTTAGTAGGGAATGGTTGGTAGACTTTGGAAGTTGTTGCTTTTATTGCTTTGTTAAGGCTTTATTTTGAAAAGCATTAATGTGGAGATCTAGGTTGGCTGGAGTGTGGTACAATGTGTTGTATGTGATGCTTTGACAACACTGCTACTACATGGATGTTGTGGAATTTAATGATGACATATTTTGGGTTTGCCATGGATGTAAAGTTGAGAACGAGGCTAGTAAAAACTACACCGTCCTTAGATTATATACGAGCAATGAATTCCTTCTATCCGGGCAGGAATGATGTAACCAAAAAAGAAGCACAAGACTTGGACACACGTTAAAGTATGAAGGAAAAAATTGGAACATCGAGTCTTTTAAATTCGTTGGTCAAGCCATGGATCCTGTTCTTTTGGGCAGATGGTCTGAATGAACCAATCTTGGCTCATGGTTTAACCTACAAAAAACCCTAAGTGAAGTTTGGTGGAGAGTCATTTAATGGTGTCTAGTTTTTCTTAGTTTCCTTGAAAATTTGTTTAGTAATTATGATTTATTGGGAATGTGATGTGGACATCAGAGCAAAATGGGGCCCACATATGGTCTTGGTGGGGTCCACTCATAAAGGCACACAAAGAGGAGCATGGGAACACTTTGTGGGGGCTTTGGTTTTGTTTTAGAGTCTTTTATTAGTGGTTTTATTGTTTATTTAATATTTTATGAAGTACTAGAGTTACAGACTTGGTGTGTATTTTTATTTTAGATATTGGGTAGTTTAGGGAAGTCATTTGCTAAGATAAATAAGGCTGGTCGTGTGGTCTATAGAAGCCCACGATTTCAGCCAAATTTTATTGCTATTTTTTGAAGGTGGGTTTTAGAAAGTCCCCGTCCCACCCCCACATGAAAGTCTTAGCTTAGGTTTTTATTTTGTTCTTTAAAACGAGAAAATCTCCTCGTACTTGACATGCTACATTGAATAAAAGGTCTGATGGTTTTCTTCTCCAACACGAGTGGGAAGTCTTCTTCTTCTTCAAGCTTCTTGATGCCAAGGCTTGGCTTTGGATAGTGATTTCCAAAGTGTTGAGAGGTAGGTGATTAGCCAATTATCGCACTCTATCTTCTTGATCCCCATTCCCTAATCTTTAACAAACATTCCACACCAATCGGCCAGCCATATTCCCATTCCCCTTTATTTTTCTTGATTCAAAACTCAGACGAAGAAACCCATGACCTGCAGCCAGACCTGATCATCTTATTTTGGGTTTTCTTTCTTTAAGAACCCTAACCCCCAACCCATGCATACCTGTGGTCAACCTTTCCACCCCGGTTTTAAGGTTCTCTTTAAAGAAAACATAATCCTCTAAATAGATAAAGCCTGTAGCTATTTCTTCCATTGTTTCCATTAAGTTTTTCCAGCACAGACCACTAATCCTATACATTCTCACCCTGTGGCAGCTAACACACAGGGTATCTCTTTTCTAATACTCTTGTATTGGTATCCCACGCATGCTGGTATGAATCTGGATATGAGTTCAGCAGTTTGAAGACTTTATATACCAATCATGGGTGTTCTTTAGAGATATTCTTGGTGAGAAATAAGTTGAAGAGATAAACCTGCATACAAGATGTTTGATATCAAGTCTGAGAGCATACTTGGGTATTGTTATGGATTTTTTAAAACTTGTTGCAATGTCTACACAGCACTATGCCTTTTAATTGTTTGATATAAAGCCATAAGGATCTGTTGTAGTTGGGTGCTGCATCAGACTGGTTGGTAGACTTCGGAAGTTGTTCTTTCCATGTTTTGTTGGACTTAGTTTTAAAATCATTTGGTGCTTTTGAAGGGGAGAAGGGGGGGGGGGGGGGCTTCCCCATGCTGAATAAAAGGGGGTAACATATGCCTTCTATGAGAGACTTTAATTTTATAAACTTGATGAACTTGGGTGGTTAAGAGTCTGCCTTGTTGAGTTTCAGTCATTTACATACTCTAAAACGACCAAGTTTTTTGGGTTGTCCTTCAAACAAAACCACTTTTAATCCCCTGCATCAATTGGATGTGGGGACTGGCGTGGGCCCGATTCTAGTTGTGTATCAATATTTTTCACACCATGTGCACTACTAATGGTCGTGTTTGCAAGCTTATCATCAATAGTGGTAGCTACATCAGTCAGAATCAGAGCTTTGGAGCATATCCACCAACAAATAGACTCAAAGAGACAAATAAAATAGGAATATTCCATTTCTCTTAAGCTATGATACCATTTGATGCAACACAAAGGCAGCACATGAGAAATGGGATATGTCAGAATCACTAAACAGACTAAGATTGGAATCACTTGCAATCTAGAGACAGAATCCTCACCTCTCACTAAGGAATCACTCACCTAGCCGAGTCTTAACACTTGATAGAAAGAAGATTTAGATTGAAATTCTGTCCAATCTTATTCCTCCATACATTTAGCTTATACTTATAGGTCTTTACAAGTTACAAGATGATCTTGGCAAAGCCAACCAAAATAATAAATGATAAATTAGAACCAAACCTAATTGTATTTCCTACATTTGACTATCTTTTCCTATGTGTTTTCGAGTTCCCCGACTAGTATTAATGAACTGATGGGTTGGGTGGTTGGACTACAATATTCTCCTTGTCATGAAAAAAAAAAAAACTTGTGCTCAAGTAGTCAAAAGTTCATATCACAATGAATAGGTTCATGCTTGCACCAACACCCGCATGAAAAGCACCAATTACTAGAACACTTGCAACTCACAAATGCGCTGTATAAATGTTATTCTGTATGGCATGAAAAGCACCAATTGCAATGAAATCAGGAAAGAGAGATCCAATGGAAGCACTTAGCCCAATTGAAATTGAAAGGACGTCTACACTATCAACAATGGCATCTTCAAAGGATACCAAAGTGTATGTTCCTAAGTAACTACATTCATGAAAGACAATCTAAGAAACAATCCTAGTTGAGGGCACCCAGTTGACAGTAAACTAACCAACTCTCCCAAAAAACAATCCTAGTTGAGGGCCCCCTGTTGATAGAAACTAACCAACTCTCCCAAAATCTTAAGGTGCTAAGAGATATATAAATTAATACACTTCAACAGCCCCCCCCCTCCGCAGGAGGAACACTATTCTCCCCTGACAACACACTTGGGGAGCTAGGCACGAGTCCACACAACACGTACACACGGGCACAACACTACATCCGGGAAAATACTACCGAACTCGTGACCAAACCTGCTCTAATACCATGTTGACAATCTACTAACCAACTCTCCCAAAACCTTAAGGTGTTAAAAGATACACAAATTAATATACTTCAACACACCCCTCCCCATGCATTCACTTAAGCCATTCCATTATAATTCACATTCATTACTTTGTTCCCAGTAGTTGTCAACATAGTGAGAGTCCCATGTCCTAGTATATCCCTTGCAAATATCATTTAATTTCAAAGGGAAGTAAACTTGAGCACCAATGAGCTGATCAGATTTCTTAATAAAAATAGAAGGTCTACTCCAATCAACAAGGCTCCCAACATGCATTTTAATGAGAACGTCACTCCCTACATTCCCTTGAATGGCCATGCCTAGTGCGATTAAATTCACTCAGACTAAATGACACAGCTAGGATTAGCCCCACACTAGTCCCCACATCCAATTGATACATACAATTTAAAGTGATTTAATTTGAAGAAAAACAATAAAAGACTCGGTTGTTAAAGTATAAAAATGACTCAAACTCAGCAAGGTGAACTCCTCAACACAAAAGAAGAGTAATTTCTTTTTACAGAATTTCAAGTACCATACAAAACATATCCTGCCCTTTCTTATATAAAGCATGGTCTAACTAACATTTAAAAGCATTAAATGCTTTCAAAAAGAAGAAAAAAAAGTCAACAAAAAATCATAAGTTTACCAATCATTCCTAACTAATCAAAAATACTAACAACTTTCCAAGGAAACTAAATTAGAAAAATAAATAAAAATAATAGTCACCATTAAATGACTCCACCAAACTCTACTAAGGCCCTTTCATGGGTTAAACCATGTGTTAAGACTAATTCATTTACACCAACCACCAACACAAAAGAACTGGACCCATTGCTGGACTGACCAACTCAAGAGACTCAAAATTCCAATTTTGCCCTTTATGCTCCAAAGTGTGTCCAACCAAGTCTTGTGTCTCTTTTGGTTGAATAAAAAACCACCGGAATTAGCTGAAAGTAATTTCAAATAGAACCAACAAACATCACACATTTCCCCCTTTCAAAAGATGAATTACATGATAGCCATCACAACATTCTCCATCCTTAATAAACACAATTGTAATCACCAATCTAGAACCCCATTATATTTGGTTCTCAAATTCAACATACTCAAAAAATTGCATGTATGAGAAGTCTCTTAACATCCAAATCCTATTTTTGAATGGTAAGAAGAGTTTAGACCTTTGATCCAAATGTTATATGCAAGTTTGATGCGTTCGTAAGTTTTTTAAGACCAATAAAAAGTAAATGGCCAACTTTCCAGAAAGAAGTTGTTAAATAACTTTTTTATTTTTTTGAATGAGGGCAAGATTTTCCATAACTTTGAGGTAATTCATTTGGACATTTTTTTTGGCTATATCCACTCAAGAAGTGGAGCCCATTAAGGATCGATAAGCTTGCTCACTAGGGGCTAAAGTTTGATAGTATTTAGCCCTGAAGCATGCACAAATACACTTTACAAATGCATCAATAACCACATTTGGAGGGGAAAAAAAAGCTTTTCTCGAAACTGTGCATAAATGAGAAACAACATTCGATGCATTCAAAGATTCTGACTTCCAACCAAACACCATGAGTGAACCAAAAATACTACCAAGTAAGACACAGATACAAAGTACTAGACAAAAGTCAATGAAAAGAAAGGGTGAAAAACTTAAGGTTTAAAAAACAACACAGAAAAAAGAACATAGTAATATAACATACAAGCAAAGCAGGAGCATAATTCAGATGATAAATGCAATGCAGACAACATCAAGCAAGACAAATTTAACAGCTAATGGGGTTGAAACAATCTCAACATTATTAAAAAAAACTAAATAAATCCAATAGAAAGGACAACCTAATCCAATTTATGAAGTACATGAACCCGTAAAATTAAGCAAAAATGCACTATCAGTACGAAATTTTAGTTGTTATTACCTTGGCACTGTGACTGCCCTCCAAGTTTATGCAATCAGAGATGATAATTGTCTCGCTTGGTGAAACTCTTCTGCGCTTGTTGTAACTATTGAGAGACAAGACAGTAACTGGTTCCTCTATGGTGATCCAAATGAAAAAGAACATAGATGTCAGGCAGCCCATAAGAATTTGGAATAATAAAATAAATGCAATATTGACTAACAACATATAGCAAATAATTAACATGATTTCATTGCAGAAGCAATGTCAGATCAACATAAACCTTCTCAAGTGTGTTAGAATTTGTTTATCATGAAGGTTAATAAATGGGAAACTAAAAAGGTGAAGGGCTCTCATGGAGTGGGCCTTTGGAAAGGGATTTCCTCTAATCTGAACATTCAAAGGGGGGATTTCTATGGAGATTGGCCGGGGTAATGATACCCTTTTTTGGTTGGACCGATGGTGCGGCCCCAGATAGTTGATGGAAGAAGTTCCTATAATTTTCAATATGGCAATTTTTTTTTTTTTTTGAAAGGTAATGATGAGATTTATTAATAAAAACCAGAAAAGATAGTACATAAAAATATTACCGTGAAGGCTGATTATTGGAATGCTTATGTGATCCCAAATGGTTGGAACATTCAACTAAGACGTCATTTAAATGATTGGGAGGTCGATCAAATGGCAAGACTTATGGTTTTGATAGAACATCGACATCCTATCGCGGATAAAGATGATGGTCGTAGATGGATCCTAGGTAGTAATGGAGCTTTCTCTGTAAGAATCCTCTTATAATTTCATTCAAAGGCGGGAGGAGATTGGTTTTAGAGAGGACGGAATTTGGAAAATCAAAGCGCCATCCAAAGTGCTTTTCTTTGTATGGACAGCTATTAAGAATCACATCCCTACTTTTGACCTCCTCCAAAAGAGAGGCCTCATCCTTCTGAATATGTGTTCCCTCTGCTGAGAAGATGCGGAATCGATGGCCCCTATTCTCTTGAATTGTCCCTTTTCGTGGGAAGTATGGTCTTCTATTCTCTTGGAAGCAATGTGATGTGGGTTTATCCAACATTCTGTCCTTATTTTTTTCAGCATTGGAATCCTCCTTGTAGAAGTTGAAAGGGCAGGTTGCTATGGCACTTGTTTATCCCCCCTAAGTTTTGGTGGTCTATCTGGCTTGAAAGAAATAACCGGATTTTTGAGAACTATGTTGAGCCTTCCTATAAAGTCCTAAGGAGAGCTAATGATAGATGTTTTTTGTGGGCTATCAATTGTAAGGAGTTTATGGATTGGTCCCTTGTTGACTTAAAGTTGGGGTGGGTTAAGATTGTTACTGGATGTGAGTCCATGTAGTTCTGTCTCTTGGGTTGTTGTTCTTGGCTTGGGGGATGCTTTATCCCCTTCCTTAATAAATTCTTTACTTTATCCAAAAAAAAACCATGAAGGTCATAACAGTAAACTATCCAATAATGCTCTAAGCCAGGATTAAGTAAAGAAAAAAATTCTGGTTGCTCAACCAATAACAATTGAAAACAAATTGACAGGTGCAAACATAAATAATTAAAAAAATTGCATCCAAACAACAATATCAATGATGATTTACTGAACTACACATAATAAAGTTGAGGATCCCAAGTATGAACATAGATTCAGTTACAAATGTGCTTCAGCACGTGAGAATTGCGCGATACAAAAGACCCTGGAACCTTTGGCTGCAGCTGTAATTCTGTTTTTAGCATAAACAATGCAAAATGGGATTTTTGTTATTCATTTAGAAATTCCTTTTAGAAGGCACAGATTTTAGCAATTTTGGGAGTTAAATGAATTCTAGAAAAAAGGAATGTTAGCACTTGCACACCATATTTCTTAACCACCATCCAGGCCATTCCGTTGTTCAGCCATGATTCTATCCTGAATATATTAGGGACTCCAAAAGATAAATTTCATCATTTGGCTTGAGTAGATTATAGAGTTGTGAGTTATGCATTGCCTTGGTGCATTACTTGCACATTGTTGGGGAATAATTCTATCCTGAGTATTTCATCATTTTAGCAAATTTCAATATGAACTCAGAGACAATAGAGTATAGTGGGAGAGTTTTGTGAAACATGGCAAGTAAAATTAATTTGGTAGAAGCTACTTGAACAATATCACATTAGAACGTCGGAATGGGAAGTGCTTGAAGAGTCAAACCACGAGACCATGATATATGAGGACTATAGAAAAAGCTAAACTTAAGACTTCTCCTTCTGTCTATCAATATTCTTTACAAATTCTCTAGGCTCCCTGGAGGTAGGACTAAAAATATTTACAAGCAATACAACAATGCGGGGTGCCCGAAATCCCAGAAAGAAGAAGCATCAATCAACCAAGCAAACGTGTTTGTTAGCATAAAAGGGGAGAAATAACAAGTCTAGATGCTAAAATGCTAAACATATGCAGGCTGCAGGGATCATAAAAAGTAAACCTGAGTGGCCTTCATTAACTTCTGAATCTTCATCAAGCACTACTGTTACCCCATGGCTCCTCCTGGACTTGTTCCTAGCCTACCAGGTAACAGAACCCACATCAAAAAATTAGTTGCAGAACAAGTAAATCCAATTAAAATTGAAACCTGAAGAGGCATAGATGCTTGAAGATGACATACTTCAGCATAGCTCCTTGGAGACGAAATCACGACTTCGTCGTCAATGGCCTCAACATCAATTGTTGGAGCAGGGGGCAGAACCCCTCCTTGTTCACTAGTCTGTTCTTCCAGAGGAACGACTCCAGCAGAGGTTTCCTCTTGAGCCCTTCCCTCGCCGGGTGGCGTATCGTTAAGGTCCAAGTCCAGTACCATTTTCCTCCGCCGAGAGTCCCGCACGTATCCTTTCAGAGGCCGCCTCGACGCACGTGTGCTCATGCTAGAGATACAAGTTTCCGATCTAGGCGTTTCAGCCTCAAAAACCCTAAACATGAAAATATAAATCTCATCGATCAAAATTCAACACTGAAAATGAAATCTTTCCATTTTTTCTCAATCTATTCTTGCAGTTCGAAACGTCAAATGTAGAGAGAGAGAGAGAGAGAGAGAGAGAGAGAGAGAGAGAGAGAGAGAGAGAGGGAGTACAGAAGAACAACAAAAAATTGAAAGAAAAAGTAGAGCATCTCAACCTATATGCAGAACAGAGAAAGTAATACCGATTCACCAGAAAGCCTCTGATCAAATGCACAAAAATGAAAAAAATAAGTATGGGGAAGTGGAACCCTAGACCCCAAACATTAAAGCAAATCAACACAAATAGACGCAGAGAAAATCAAAACTGAAGAACCCTAATCAATCAGCAAGAACAGAAATCCCACACAAAGCGAAAACGATGATCTTACCAGATAATCAAATGCTCGATCTAGGGTTTTTAGAAGAAAGGCGTTCGGTTTGGTCGGTAGAGAGAGAGAGAGAGAGAGAGAGAATGGTAAATGAGACGGGGGGGAGAGATCTTTTAAGATCCTCTCACTCTCTCTATAACGCCGTCCGTCCCTGACACCAGTCGGTGAAAAGAAACCAGAAAACCTGTCCACGTATTCTATCTCGTGCGAGAAATGCCATTTTGAACGTTGCTGACCGTACACACGTGTGATACTGACGGCATATATACTGAGCAAAGGTGAAGAGGAAAGCAATGGGATTATCTCAAGTGCAATCGGAGAGATGCTACGCCAGTATCTATTCAGGATGTGACACGTCATGCACTGATTACAAGTGGCATGACATCATCTCAAGTCAAACCGGGGAGATTATGCTAGACCCAATAAGACATGGACAAGTGTCATAGGTCAAAAGAGGTGTTCTACTATATACAGATTAAATAAGTATCTGTAGAATGATTGTCTGTGATGACACAGATTTCTGTAGACTTTGCATTGATTGACAGATGATGCATTTTTGAATTTGGTGTCCTTATTTGGACTCTAATTTTTCAACTGAGTAAAATTTTGAACGTTTTTAACCCCCAATATAACACGTTTCAGCTTATAATTCATTATAGACAATGCAGAGGCTTTTTCATCACAGAACATTTGGGGGATTTATGTCGAAGACTCTAACTACCCTCAGGGGCTAGAGATGTGTTATCTCTCCGGATATAATTGGAACCAACTGAATTTCTTTTTAGCGGTGTAACCTATACTTATATATTAAAGCAAACGGGTTTCTACAGTAGATTCCGCTTTGCTTCTCATTAATTTTTCTAATTTGTTTTTATTTTGTCAATAGCGTTTTAAAACTTTGCATATGATACATGGATTGCCTTGATTTTTTTTTTCTTCCCAAAATTTTCTCTCTCCTCCTCTACCTACGGCTACAATCCTCATATTTTTCTTGTAACTCCATATTTTTTCATCTTTCTTCCCTGCTTGGCTCTCTTGTATCATAATCCTTCAATTTTCTTCCTTTTCTTTTTTACTTTTTTCTGCTCTCTCTCTCCCTCCATCCATCTACCGTCTTCCATTCTATTTTTTGTTTTCATTTATTTATCTTTTTTTTTTGTTTTATTTTAGAAACCCGTGGGAAAGTCTTTCTTTTTCCTACACTATCTTTACCTTTTGCCAAATGATCAGCCGTAGCAAATTATGTTATAGCTTTTTATAGTATGAACAAAAAGATCACCTAAAGACAGAGATGCCATGTTAAAAGACAAAATAACCCATGTTAAAGACAAAATATCCATTTTTTTGCTGTGCTACAAAAAGCTATAGCAAATTTTGCTACAACTGATCATTCCCCTCCTTTTTCTTTGACGTTTTATCATATTTAGTATTTTGCTTTTTTTTTTTCAATTATTTTCAAAACTAATGATTGTACATTTTATTAGAATTTACTATTTACTTCAACAAATACAATTTTGAGAGGTAATAATTCATGTTTTCAGCCATTTATTAATCGTGTTAACGTGGGCTGACCTGTTTTGACCCAAAACCACATTTACAGTCAACCTTACCCAATCAATTTTGTATTGGGTTCATGTTGGGTTTATGGGTTGTGTGACAATTTGTGTTACTGGCTCGGATTCGTGTTGTGTCAAGTTAAGGTATACAACTATATAGATCAACCTAAATCCGATTCATTCATTTATAAATCATGTCAACATGGGTTGACCCACTTTATTTTATGTTTTTATTTATCTTATGACTTTGATTTATTCTTCTCAATTATTTTTAACGATGACAATTCGTGTTGGTGGTCAGGATAGGTTCGTGTCATGTCAAATAAGGGTATATGACTATATGGCCCAACTTGAACCCGACCCATTTATTACTCATGTCAAAGCAATGTGACTCACTTTGACCAAAAACATGTTTATAGCCAACCCAAACTCGCTTATGTCGTGTAGGGTTCATGTCGGGTTCATAGGATATGTGGTAATTTGTGTTGATGGGTCATAATTGTGCTTTGTCAAGTTAATGGTATACGACTATACAAGTCAACTTGAGTCTTACCCGTTTATTAATTGTGTCAAATGGGTTAACTCGATTTGACCTAAAACATGTTTACAATCAACCCCAACTCGGTTATTTTGTGTTGGGTTCATGTTAAATTCATAGATCGTATCAAACATTGCCACCCTTAATTATTTTTAAATTAATCTTATATTTAAAAAAAAAAAAAAAACTTACTATTTTCTTCAACAAATACGGTTTTGGCTAAGTATCTATGTTTGCACGGGCGAATTCGCTATATATATTATTATCTATATTTCTATATTAAAGCAAACAGGTTTCTACAGTAGATTTCATTTTGCTTTTTATTAGTTTTTTTTTTTTTTGTCATTAATGTTTTATTTGACGTGTAACTGACCTATGTTGTCATCACTTGGATAGTCCTATTTTTTTTTCATAAAAATAATTTCTTTTAGAGATTCTCTCTCTTCCTTTTTCTTAACTTTTTTTTCTCTTTCCTTACATCATCATTTTTTTTCTTTTTTCATTGCAACTCTTCTTCTCTTTTTTGCATCAACAATCTATGAGGAATTGATTTTCTTTTTCTTTTAAGTGAAAGCTCATTTTATTTATATATGTATTTAATGATATACATTTCTTCTCAACTATTATTGTAATTGTGGAATTAGCATTTGAATTTAAGGAATTAATTTTTTTCTGAGAAGTTTCATTATTTATTAATTTTATGATTTTGTTTTATTCTTTTCAATTATTTTTAAATTAATCTTATGTTTTTTTAGATCTCACTATTTGTTTCAACAAATACAATTTTGACTAATCACCCGTGCTTGCACGGGCGTATTCGCTAGTATATATATTATATAGCAACTGAATGAATTTGGAATGGGTTTTAGCTTGGGTAAATGAATTCCAGTCAATAGTATGATAAACGTGAAGAATCAACGAATTCTGTTGATGTTTCACTAACATTGACCATATTTCCTTCAAATATAGATCGTAACTCCAATATATTGCTTTATTATGTAGTGTACTAGTATATTTTATCTTTTCCCAACAACAACAACAACAATGCCTCATCGCAGCTATATGAATCATGTTTTACCATTCCACTCCATCTACAGCAATATCTTCTGTTAAATCACAAGATCCCACATGTTTCCTCATTATTTCAACCAAAGTCAATTTTGGCCTTCCTCCTTCCCTTTAACACCTTTAATTGGCACCATCTCAATCCTTCTCACTGCTGTAGTCATTGGTCTCAAGTCTCAACATGTAGGACAGCATATGTCACAAGAAGATCAATCTCCTCAAACTATTTATTATAGATGGTTGTCTTGCATATGTAATGAATTATAGGTATTGGTTCTTATTCTATCATTTCTTGAACTTTCCTCTAGAATTTCCATCATTTCCGTGGTGTTTTTACAGTTTCCATAGTTTTACGATGTTTCAATAGACTTCTATAAAATCCCAAAAATTAATTTCACTACCATGAGGATCAAAGTTTAAACTGAAACCGATTTTCAAAACCTTGCTGTCAGCAAACTCTACCAGAAAATCATGCCTGCCCATCACAATTAATATGAAGGCATATTCACCATTTCTAAAACAAAAAGAGTTTGGTGAATGGTTTCAATAGCCATGTCCAACAAAATTAGATGAGAAGTTATAGTATAAACCTTGAAAATCCACCAGAACCAGCACCAACTTGGCGAGCTATAATGCCAGAATTAATTTGGAGGACCCTAGGATTATCCTTGGGAATCGATATCCTGCGCTCAATAACCAATCCACCACCAATATCCCCTTCTAATTTAAGTGATTCATCTTCTCCTGCCTGTTGAAGGTCCTTCCTGGAACAATAGAACATTCCACGGTAATAATAGTAATCATAAACAAACTAGAGAAAAGAATCAAAAGCAATATGTTAACAGCTGAAAAAACAGGAGCAAAATAAAAAATCCAATACATTTTCAGCTTTTCACTGTGGCAGGTAAGCTTGAACAAACCCACAAACTTAACATCATGAACATAAAACTTCTAATATAAGGACCCCAATTAAATAAAGCAATAGCATAAATTTTACACAAGGAGGATCCTTTGGATTCTAAAGATTAATTGTATAAAGAAGGCTGTTTCCTGAGAATCAAAGTGTATGTAAGTAATACTGGAAACTAAAGTGTAAGTTAATAAATCAGATTGCAAGTGGATTTCAGAAACAAATAGTTGACATCCAGAAGAAGTTCCAACTTTATCTTTTAATGGGTGTTTGATTATTACTATATGATGTAAACAGTTGAAATTGAGGAGGAAAACATTGAGATCCAACTATCTTTTATAAGTTCTGAGAGTTTCCTACTTTATTCTTTCAAACCCCAATTCTCAAGGTCAGCCTCTAATGCAAGTCTATTCCCATGAATTCGAAGGCCATACCTTTAGGTAGATATTGCAAGAGGGGTTAAGTTTCCCAATGCATTAGATGGTAGAATTTTAAAATAAGTGACATAAAAGTTAATATCTATTCCCAGTGTAGTAGAATGAAGATATGCAAACTAAATTTTACCAGTAATCAACTGGATATTGAAATGCTGGAAACTCATTAAATAGAAAACCTTTTCTGGAGGATCTGTTAATAGATAGATAAGAAATAGTATGTGTCCATAGGTTTCTGTGTAAAGCAATATGAAAGATAAGGTCTAAGCTTTTCTAGGTTTTAGGACTTCAAAATCTAGATGAAGATGTTCTCTTTATTTGGGGAATAATTTCCTCACAGATCAGGGGAGTCTTTACCAATGTATGAAATGTTTGGCTTTTCCATGAATGGGTAAGAGTTAAGTGTGACAAAATATAAGCCCATGTAACTGAAACATGAGAGAATTTAGTGAGCTGAAAAGAAACTCTGTAAGTCTGTAAATATTTTGAAAGATCTCTGAAATTTAATGTTAAATGAAAATATGCCAATATATGTATACAAAAATACAACCATCAAGGAGAAACTCTTTTAACTCCAAAAGTATTTTGAAAGATATCTAAAATTTTTGAGTTAAATGCAAACACACCTACATATACACATACAGAACAAAAGAAAAGCTGTAGAACTTGAAAGTAACAACAACAACAACAACAACAACAACAACAAACAGCCTTATCCCAACTATTTGGGGTCGGCTACATGAATCCTGT
>JAOXJP010266407.1:0-20544 GCA_025762735.1 Platanus orientalis
ATTTAGCATTTAATGCATTCACCCCTTAAGGTCATTTTTGGCAACCCTTGGATTGACATCTTCCCATCTGATTTTTCATCCTCCTCCCTTGGATCTTCACCTTGAATTTTAAATCCCTAGAGATCTTATCACACTCCCCCATTTGGCATCTCATGTCATACCCTTAAAGATTGCAACCAATGGGATTCCCCCAAAAGGCATCTCCCATGCTCCCCTTCCACCTCATCAATCCATGCCAACAAACATAAATCAATCTCCACCCTCCACCTCATTTTAGCTAGACACATCCCCACCCTCTACCTCATTTTAGTTGAACTTATCCTCCCCCTCCACCTAGCAAAACCTAGATTCAATCCTAGCTATCCACCTCATTTAGGATAAAGATCATCCTAGCCTTCCACCTAACAAACCCTAGGACCAATCCCAACCATCCATTACACCAATTTGGGGCTATAAAGTCCCTAAATTCATGCAAGACCAGGTTGGCAACAAAAAACCCAAAAACCCTAAAAGAAAAAGAGGAGGAAGAAGAAGAAAATAGGAAGAATTCATCAACCCTAGGCCACTTGGACCCAAGGTAAGCCTAAACCTAAGCTCCATTCACTCTCTCATTGATCATATGTCAAATTTACATACTATTATGTTGTCTAATTCATGTTAGAGAATTGCTCAAATTCAGGTTACATAGTAGATGCTCAACAGCCTATACTTGCCTTCATTTTTAACCTATTTCCATGCTGATTTCTTGTGATTTTTGTAAAGGGATAATTGAGCCCAAATTTGACTATATTAGACCAGACATATGTGTTATATACCATATTTAACTTCATGATTTGTGGAGCTGTGGAAGGCCTTGAGATAGCCCTCCAAACAGACCCCTAAAATCGGGTCTTTTGAGACCTAATGACTATTTGATGATTTTAGTTTGAATTTTCTATGCATAATCTAAAGTACAAATTTTTATATGATCATATATATGTTGCCTACTAGCATGCTTAATTTTGTAATTTTTATAAAACCCTAAAGGTTCCAAAATTGAGAAATCCATCTGCTGGATTTTCTTCCAATAACTAACGCCTGATTTTTAGGGAATCAAAAATCAGGCATTGAACAAATAGGCATCAGAAGAAAAATCATGCATTGAGATCTGGGACCCACCCTAGTGAGCCCTGATTCTTCTCCAGCTCTATCCCATGGCAGACTTAGCTTCTGAAATTCAATTTTGTGCATGTGCACCTTTATGGGCCCTTGTTTTTGTCCCAATGCCTGAATTTAATTTCAGGTGTTTAGTGGAAATTCAGGCGTTGGAGTGAATTATAGGCGTTAAGCCTGGGCTTAAGAATCATGTTCTTTTCAAAATTTAGCTAAGTGTAAGTCCACCCTAAGGTCAATGCATGGACCCAAGAGAGATCCTGCCCCTTTGGGTCCCACTTTGGTGGCCTAGAAACCTAAGTTGGCTGCTGGTTTAGTACCCAACGCCTGAATTTCCCCTAAATTAAAATTCAAGCGTTGAACATTTAGGCTTCAAACCAAAAAAATAAGTGTTAAGCCTGTAATAGATGACCATGTGGCCTACTTTAGGAGATCATATTTCCACGTGGCTTGCATCCAGGACCCCTAGGGTTGCACAGTTCAACCCTAAGAAACTTCCCTTAACCCAAACCACGAGTCCTACATTGCTGGGATGCACCAGAGCATCCCAAAAGATTGCACAAAGGTGCTAATCTGATCAGCTTCCCCAATGCCTGATTTTCACCCTGAATTAAAATTCAAGTGTTGAAAAATCAGGCGTTGAGATAAAAAACAGGCGTTAAGCATGTAAGATAGAAAAAAATAGTTTCTTCCCTTTCTCTCCCTTTCATTAAGGTTAATACCTAACCCTAAGAAATCAACCAGTGAATCATTTAGAGGGGTCCATCATCACTCTAAAGACCTAACCCATGAAGGGTCTCCTACAATTAGAATAGGATAAAATAAAGAACAATTTCTAGATTGTTCATATGCCAACACCTGATTTTCATCCTAAATTAAATTTAGGCGTTGAGAGTAAAATCAGGCATTAAGCTTGAGAAAAATCCAGCAAGCTTCTAATTCAACATTAACAAAGCATGGGCATTGATATAAGACTAAGACTTGTATGAATGGGAGAGAAACCACCCTAAAAGGCGGGTATTTTGGGTGCCTAACACCTTCCCCAAGTGCAACCAAACAACTTACCCTAAATCTCAGGAACACAGACCAGTGTTAGGAGTTAAACCCTAGACCTTCAGGTTTAGACTTCTCCTCCTCCCACAAAGAGGAGAAATGATGTCTAACTCCGTCGGTTAAAGCCCGAGTTGGTGGCAACTCCAAAACAAAAGCCTGAATCCCTCTCTCTTGCGAAAAGAAAGAAATGAGGGATTGACGTCCAACGAGCCGAAGTGGGTACCCCACGTCCATAGATGAGACTGAGAACCTCCAACCTAAAATGCCCTATGTTTAAAAAGGACATGATATCCACCTTTTCGAAGATGTTGGGTCCCACCTACCAGCTGATGCTCCTAACTGCCTCATAGAACAACTTCGCCAAGGTTGTCGATAAAGCTGCAAAGGTTAAGTTGGCCATCAAGGTAGGACTTGTACAGGAGCACTCCCTGGTCCCTCTAATTTCACTAGAGAAGTGCCAAAGAAGGCAGCCATCACCCGACCAGAGGCTCGTATGATCCAAACCATTGAGGTTCCTCAACCCAATCAAAACAGTAGTCATGCTTTGCCTTTACCATAGCTGACTCAGAGCTATCTTGCAACCATGAACATCATTTCTCCTCAGATACAACGGTTCTACCAACCAAGATACCTGGGTGCACTCAAAGAAGAAAAGAAAAAGACAAAGTTCACCATATTGTCCTATTCTTACAAGTATATAATGGAGTACCTCGTCAAAAGGAGGTTGTTACAATTATTGGACCCGAGACCCCCACCTTATCCCTTGCACTACCACTACAATCTAGCAGAACACTGTGAATACCACCAATCCCTAGGGCACACCATCAATAGGTGTTTTCATTTGAAACATCACATACAAGACCTAATTGATAGGGTAAGGTATCGTTTGACCCCACACCCACAAATCCTCCACCAAATTCGTATATCATCCAGAATCCACTCCTTGACCATCATCCACCTAAAGGGGTTAACATAATTAGTTTCACCAGCACTCAGTTCAATCCCTCTAGCTTCATCGCCAAGATTTCAGAACCCAGAAAAACCATTTTTTACCTGATACTAACCAAGTATCCACCTTGAATGAATACTCCCCTTTGACTATTCCCCTACTAAATACGAGCATCTACTGGCACATATGTGGGATATGGCCCCAGACATCCTAGTAACAGTCCTTCCTCCTGACAAGGAGATGTACGAGGAAGGTTCAGCAAGCTACTACCCATATTCATCCCCTCCTATCATTCCACCACCATCACTGTATTCACAACTTACCGACCTTTCACCCCTACCAAGTCATCCACATCCCCCCACCCATTAGGATATAGTATTTTCTTAATAGAGTCCCTTTGGGCTGTCTAGTTGGGGAAGTAGCAGATCCCAAATTGATAGAAGAAGAATTTGAGGAACTCATAGCCTTCATCACCATGTTAGGTAGAGTCTCCAAGCTAGTCACATATCTACACCCAGAGGGGAAAGGGGAGGAGAAAATGGTAGAAGAAGCTAAGACAGAGGTACAGAATAAAACCAAAGAAGAAAAATAAATGAAAAAGAATGAGATTTTTGAAGTAGCTATTCGAAAGTCTCACCTATTTTTGATTGAGCAACTATCCAAAATGCTAGCATAGGTCTCGATTTTGGGCCTTTTGTTGACATTTGAGCAGCACAGAGATATTTTTTAGGTATATTCAAAAAGTCCTTTGTGAATGCCTTGATCACACCCGACAAGCTTGAGAACATGGTGGCTAGAGTATCAACACCACGAGTCATAACATTCTTAGAGGATGAGATCCCAAAGGGTGACACCTTGCACAACCGAGCTATCCACATCATGGCTGCCATTATAGCATGTGTATCCCTTTAATTTTGGTAGACAATGGGTCTGCCTTGAACATTTATACGAAGGATACCTTGGATACATTGGGAGTCTCCTTAGATTGTGTGAGACCTAACCTGTGTGACATGAGGGCTTTCTATAACTCGATAAGTGGCGACCAAGGAGAAGTAGACATTCCCCTAGTGATAGAAGGGAGAATGTTCTGGGTTTAGTTCCAAGTGATGAGCATACCATCCTCCTTTACAATGTTGTTGGGAAGATGGTGGATCCACCAAGTAGACATTGTTTCATCCTTTCTCCACCAGAAGGTAAAATTCATTGTTGGTGACAAAGTCATCACAATACCGGTTGACACAAATGTAATCACAATGATAGGGCAGTAACTACTGGGAGTCCAGAACTTGTAGGCTCCAAATAATTTCACCTCATACAAATTTGAAGTGTACATACAGAGAAAGAAGCCATAGATATGAAAAGAAATGCTGAAATACCTCCACCAAAGTTCTGTATAATGGTCAAGATGAAATTCAACCCTGACAAGAGTTAAGAAAAATTTTCTTAGGGCAAGAAAAACCCCATCAAAGCCATTAGAGTGTCACACAAGGCAGGCCTAGGGTTCAGACCTTTGATGAAACACTAATTCAAGAAAAACAAGAAGAAGGTCAGCCACAAGTCCACACAGCACTTTACATCCAACTCCGAACTACTTGAGACATGCATCACCTTGCCAACTGAACCACAAACTCCAGTACCCCTATCAATACCACCCAAGCTCAGCACAGAATGTGCACAAATAAGATCAATTGGTGTTCCTCCTCCTCCAAGCACCAGTCATCTCTTAATCCATTTTCCTGAGGTTGTTCCTCATTTCCCACCATTGGTGGAGACATTCCAACATCCCTTTTCTTCCAGATTTAAGCTGTCCATCCCTAAGGTCAAGGAAAGTTCAACCCCAAACACCTCAGAACATGGTGGACAATATAGCTTCTCTAAGTTTACTCTCATTCCTAGAAGATGTTAGGGAAGCCTTGTAATCAGTTATTGCAAGTAGAGAGCTAGACCTATACGAGCTTGACCCTAACCAAGTCAACATGTCAGAAACATGGGTACCCATAGATGTCAAAGAGCATATCAGATGAGCCAACTCAACCACAACGAAGGACCAGATGATTGATTAATTGATTAAGGAAAGAAGCCTAGATGAGCCGACTTAATTCACTTGTTCTTGTTTTATTTTCAAATGTTTTAATCTTTCTGTCTTAAAATTTTCCCTTGTAATAAGAACTATGAAGACTTTATCCCTACCAACTCACACTATCAAAGCAATTGACAAATGCAATTGTAAGGGGTATATAGGCAACCTGAGACACAACTTCAGGTCTAGTCGCTTTTGAAAAAAACCTTTTCTTTTTGTTCTTTACCCTTATAGTCAAAGAACTTCATGTGGCTTGATCTTGACAGATAAATATTTTCAAAACCACTTATGCTTAAAATTCAAGAATGTAGGCAACCTAAGAAGTAACTTCAGGCTCAACTGCTTATCAAAAAAATAATAAATTTAGTCCACCCCTCTAGACTAGAACTATGCGCGACTTGATACCGATTGAACAACTTTACTAAGCTTATGCTTAGTGTAAACATTGGATATGCAGGAAACTTGGAGTTTAACTCTAGGTCTAGTTGGTCTTCGGGTATTAGATACCTTTTTCATGTAAATCCTTACTAAAACTTTTCTTTCTAAAAACAGTAACAAGAAGAATGAAATGGTGAGAAATTGATGCTAAAAGAGGTGGTTGACGCCTTTAAACATCAAGAAAACCGAAATCTTCCAACGATAGATGACCTCTAAGAAATCAATCTTGGGTCAGAAGCCACACCTAGAATTGTAAAAATTGGGACCCCCAATACTTCAGATCTAGGATATGCCCTATTAAACTTGCCTTAAGAGTACATAAACATCTTTACATGGACCTATGCAGACATGCTTGGTCTGGACACAGACCTTGTCACCCACAAGCTTCCCACTAACCCAGATATTCACCCCAGTAAACAAAAGCCTAGGCATCTACGACCAGAATGGTCCCTAGCCTTTAAAGAAGAAATACAAAAACAACTAAACAATGGCTTCATTTTGTTTATCCAACATCCACAATAGTTAGCCAACATCATCCCTATACCCAAGAAGGATGGCAAGGTCCAAATGTGCATCAATTATAGAGACCTAAACAAGGCTAATCCCAAGGATGATTTCCCTTTACCCCACATTGACATACTCATTGACAATACTATTGAACATAAGATGATGTTAGATCAAGATGTCCAAAGAAGACCATGAGAAAACTACCTTCACTACCTCTTGGGGCATATTTTGCTACAAAGTTGTGTCCTTCGGTCTTAAGAATTTATGGGCAACATATCAACGGGCTATGATTGCCTTCTTCTATGATATGATCAACCAAGAGATGGAAGTTTATGTTGATGACATGATTGTTAAGTCCCAGCATTGGGAAAATCATTTGAAACACATGCAAAAGTTGTTTGCCTGCCTGAGAAAATATAGGCTGATGCTGAACCCAAACAAGTGCATCTTTAAAGCCTCACATGGAAAGTTATTAGGCTTCATCATTAGTGAAAGAGGCATAAAAATCGATCCCTCCAAGGCCAAGGCGATCATTGGAATGCCTACACCTCGTACAAAGAAGGATGTGTATAGTTTCCTAAGCCACATCTAATATATCAATCGCTTCATTGCTAAGCTCACTCCAATTTGTGAGCCTTTGTTCAAACTGCTGAGAAAGAACATTCTAACCAAATGGAACAATGACTGTCTAGCTGTATTTGACAAGATCAAGAAATATCTGCTAAGCCCACCCATATTGATTTCTCTAGAGCTAAATCACCTGTTGATTTTGTACTTGACTATGCATGACAGCTCTATGGGGTGTGTACTAGGATAGTATAAGGAGACAGCGAAGAAAGAATAGGCCATTTATTATCTAAGTAAGAATTTCATGGACTACAAAACTAGATACATGCCTCTCATGAAGACTTGCCTTGATTTTATATATGTTACCAAAAGACTTTGGCATTACTTCCTCTCTTACAAAGTATTTTGGATTTCTTGGATAAATCTCATCAAGTATCTATTCAAGAAACCCGCAACCATAAGAAGGACTATCCGATGGCTCATGATGTTATCTAAATTTGACATCACCTATGTTTCACATAAAGCAATCAAGGGGCAAGCTATAGCCAACTTCTTAGTAGATGGACCAGCAAACGAGCCTTCTTCTTTGAAATTTGACTTCCCAGATGAGCATATACTTTATGTAGAAATTGAAATGAACAAGATTGTTAGATAGAAGATGTACTTTGAAGAAGCCATCAACTAGTTAGGCTGCGAAATTAGAGCCATGCTCATCTCCCCTACAGGCACCCTCATTCTAATTGTCACAAGCTGCACTTTCCACGTACCAACAACATAGCCGAGTATGAAGCTTGCATCATCAGTTTAAAAGCAGCCATTGACCTAGGCATTAATGAGCTAGAAGTCTACCGAGATTCAACACTTGTTAGCATCCAAGCAACTGAAGATTGGTTCATCTGAGAGGAAAAGTTCTTGGACTACCATGAATGTTTACAAGTCCTTTCCAAAGCTTTGAATACTTAACTTTAACTGCATTGGTAGAAGGAGAAATAGTTTTATAGATGCTTTGGCCACACTAGCTTCAATGATTGACATCCCTCAAGGGGCAGAAATGACACCAATTGAGATCGAGCAAAGGGTTGAGCTGGCCTATTGTCTTCAAATTAAAACTATTGATTTGAATAGGGAACCATGGTTCCTTGACATAAAGAACTATCTTGAAGATCAGGCTCTACCTTATATGGCTTCCAAGAATGACCAAAGTGCTTTGAGGAGATGAGCTACTCAATTTGTCTTACATGGCAGGACCTTGTACAAGAAATACCCTCATCATGTCCTTCTGAGATGCATAGATGAAGCTGAGGCCTCCATGATCATTGAAGATATTCATGGAGGAGAATGTAGCCTGCATATGAATGGGCTCATGCTTGCTAAGAAGATTCTCCAATTGGGTTACAAATGGTCAACAATGAAGATAGACTATTGCCAACATATAAAGAAGTGCCACACTTGCTAGTCTTATGCCAACATCATCAAAGCACCAGCTTCTAAACTACACAACCTGACTATTCCTTGGCCATTCTCCATGTGGGGAATTGATGTAGTAAGGCCGATGCCTTGGAAGGTAGCTAATGGACATCTGTATATCATTGTGGTCATTGATTACTTCACTAAATGGGTTGAGGTCGTATATCTATCAATAGTCACAATGAAGAATACAACCAGATTCATATGGAAAGACATCATTTGCCGATATGGTGTTCTCAGCAAAATCATCACTGACAATGCAACTAATTTTGTGGGAAAGGAATTTAAACTACTCTGCAAAAAGTTTAAAATTCACCACCATCGATCTTCTCCATACAGACCACAGATGAATGAAGTAGTAGAAGCAGCCAATAAGACCTCAAGAAGATCTTATAGAAAATGACGGTTAATCACTCCAACTGGAATGAGATGTTGCCCTATGCACTTATGGCCTACAAGACCTCAATCAGCACTTTAACAAGGGCAACCCCATATTCATTAGTTTATGATATGGAAGCAATCTTGCTAATTGAAGTTGAAATTCTAAGTCTTTGAATCTTGGTCGAGACACAGATTCTAGAATCAAATTGAGCACAGGTTCGGCATGATCAACTGAATCTTATTGATGAGAAGAGACTGCATGCAATAAGCAATGGGCAAGCCAATCAGATGTATGGAAATAGCTTTTAATAAGAGGGTTAGACCCAAAGATGTTAAAGAATGAGACTTAGTTCTCAAAAAGATTCTTCCATATGAACAGGCACCATAGGGGTAACCTCAGCCAAATTATGAAGGACCTTTCATCACCAAACAAAAGTTGTCCTATGGGGCACTATTGCTAGGAAATATGGACGGGGAAGACTTCCCCAAATTTGTAAACTTGGACCAAGTCAAACGATTCTTTACTTGACTAATGTAAACCTGACTTGTGTTGAAAAGCTCGAAATGAGAAGGCCTTAAATGGTGATTTTGCTAAATATTCTTTTATTCATTTATTTTTGTATCCCCAAAATCATGATCTCTTCTACACATAAATCCAAAACAGAAGAATCAATGGTTCAACAAAAAAAGCAAAAAAAATGAAATTTATAAAGAACCAAAATTTTCTTCAAAATCATACAGGGATTTGTAGAGAACCATGATCTTACCAAACATGGGGATTTTGTAGAGAACCATGATCTTACCAAACATGGGGATTTTGTAGAGAACCATGATCTTACAAAACATGGGGATCTTATAAAGAACCATGATCTTCAAAACATGAAAATCTTATACAAAACCATAATCTTCTTTAAGAAATGGGCATTTTGTTGAGAACCATGATTTTCAATTGCAATAAGTCTCCAACCAACAAGAGTCATTCATATTCATATTTCCAAATTCTTCAAATCCTACCTATTCAAAGGCAAATCTTGAAACCCTCAATAAGCTATTTATTCAACAATAAAACCATTTAAATCCCTTATCACTTTGAGAAGTTCTAAGCATAAGTCAGCAATACACAAGTTAAACATTCAATCAACTCAGAATAGGAACATGTACCTAGTCTAGTCACTTTCCAAAAGCCCAAACCTGTCTAAGGATAGGGGAAAAAAGAGACAAAAATAAAAGATATATATCAAAGCTTAGAGTGAAAATTGGAAATGGCACTCTAACCTAATCCTGGCAAACAAGGGCAAAAAAGGGAGCAAATTAAGTCAGCACTTAGGGTGAAAACCATAAATGGCACCCTAAGTCAAGTCAATTCTAGTCATAAGCACACATCTTCAGAAATCAACGTTTGGCAAAGTAGAAACAAAGCCCTTCAAACATAGGCATGTAATCTAATCTTGTTCAAACTTTCTCTTGAGGGAGACACATTCAATATCCAAATTTGTAAACCTTTTATACCTTGTCCAAACCAAGAATGAAATCATAGTATAAGAAAAACATGACCCTATGTACTCAAGAGTCATATAACAGGTCATCCTTAATGTTCAAAGACCCTGAGGGGCCCAATTTTTCAAAATCAATGGAAGACATTTTTGCAAAATGAATATTGAACCTCTTTCAAAATCAAATGCCAAGTCTAGTTGATCCAAACTTCAAACTCAATCATCAATCAAGAAGCACAGTCAATTGTCGGCTACACCATTCGTTCGGTAAGGAAAGCCTTTTACACATTTGTTAACAAACTCTGGGACCAAGGAGCAATACAAGCAAGCAAATCAGAAGCATCATCTCTAGCAAAGTGTCATTCATGGCCAAGAAAAGTGGGAGATGATACATCATCTCCCTAAGAATGTGAGCAGAGACGATGTGTCATCTCCCATCAATTGTGATTGGAGATGACTCACCACCTCCCCATAAAGCAAATCGAGATGAAGCATCATCCTCAACAAAGCACCATTCACAATCAAGCAAAGCTGGAGATGATACATCAACTCCCCAAGAATGTGAGTGGAGAGGATGTGTCATCTCCCATTAATTATGATTAAAGATGACCCACCACCTCCTAATAAAGCAAATCGAGATGAAGCATCATCTCCAACAATGCGCCATTTATAGCCAAGCAAAGCTGGAGATGATACATCATCTCCCAAGGAATGTGAACAGAGATGACACATCACCTCTTAGTAAAAAGAATCAACACCAATCAATCAATAAATGAATCATGAAATAACAAAGTCCATCCACAGCCAGATTTCATCTATCTAATGATATCATGAAACAACAAAGTCCATCTGTGGCTAGATTTTACCTACCAAATGAATTATGAATTGATGAAGTCCATCTGGCTGCACAACAAGCAAAGAGCAATGCAATGATGAAGCCCACCTGGCAGCACAACAAAGATCAATGCAATGATGAAGCCCGCCTAGCAACATAACAATGAGCAATGCAATGGTGAAGTCTTCCTGGTAGCACAATAATAAGAAATGTAATGATGAAGCCTGCCTAGTGGTACAACAAGAGCAATGAAATGATGAAGCTTGTCTGGTAGCACAGCAATGATCAATGCAATGATGAAGCCCACCTAGTAGCACAACAGAGTGCACTGAATTGATGAAGCCAGCTCGACAGCACAACAAAGCAATGAAACAACAAACTGATGAAACCCGCCTGGTGGCACAACAAAGCAATGAACCATGAACTAAGGAAGTCTGCCCCATAAAAAGTTAGCAAAAAGCTATCAAAGTTCGCATGTGGCAAGTAATTAGAATAGCGAATCTTCACCCATGTTGAAGCCTGCCTTGTAGCAAGCAACCCGATGATATGTCATCACCTCAACCAAGCCCATAATTACAGCAATGTATGAAAAAAAATGATGCATTGATCATTTTTTACCTTGTTAAGATCAAGTTGCATAAAGGTTCGGTGAGGACTCCACCTCACAAAAATGGTCATAATTTTAGCATCACAGATTGTTTATCAAGCATAGGCAAATGTCGAGCCTCATTCCATCACCTACATAAAATGACAAACATGAATACGTAACACTAATCTCTAGAGATCTCCACGGCTTTCAAATTTATGCCCAAAAACTTCCTAACATGCTCTGCTTAGGCCACCGTAGGTTCGGTGAGGGACTCAAAATCTTGCCTCACTAGAAATGGCCGAAACCTCAACATAACAAATTACCTTCCGGGTATAAGCAAATGTCTTCATCATTCCATAGCCTATATATCATGACAATCATCCTTGAAAATTGGTTAAAATAGATATGTAGCATTGATCCCTTGAGATCCCCATGGCTTTCAGAGTTAAGCCAAAAAACTTTCCAATGTGCCCTGCTCAAGCCATCGTAGGTTCAATGAGGGACTTAAGGTCTTACCTCACTAGAAATGGCTAAAACCTTTGACATAGCTGATTGTTTACTCAAGTGTAGACAAATGTTGTCATCATTCTATAGCCTATATACCATGACAATCACCTTTGGAAATTGATTGGAACATATATATAGCACCGATCACTCAAGATCTCCATGGCTTTCGGAGTAAGCCTAAAAACCTTCTGACTTACCTCATGTAAGCCGCATCGGTTCGCTAAGTTGAATCAGTCCCCAACTTTGTAGAAAGGCCTTCATAGATAACCGCCTATTTGGGTGTAGGTAGGTATCATCACTTTATAGTCTATGTATTATGTCATCCATGTTTGCAGATTAGATGATTTAAACAGATACGTAGCACTGATCTCTCGAGATTCCATGGCTCATAGAGTAAGTCTAAAAAACTCCCCATAACCCTTGTTGGCAATCCTTGAAACATGAACAAATTGCTGCGTAACATCAAAGTTATTCATACATAGCTGAATGCTACACTTTGATTCATAGTCTATGTATTATCTTAGCGCTAATACCATTAGGGAGTTATGTATAATACATAGCAATGGGTTCCTTGTTATCACAACCCCCACAACTTCCAGAGAGAGCGCAACAACATCTCCAATCCCGATCGGTCCTCTACTTGCACTCTATTAAAGACGAGACAACTATAAGGTATGACTCACATGTGATGTCTATTTATGAGTATGTAAGCACGTACCACAATTCATTCCATAAAGTATGTGTAATTTCTAAGGCCCTAGTACAAACTACTAGCTTTGCCTGAAGAATCCTCCTTATAGCAAACGGGTTACTCATGAGAAAATCCCACCACTACTTCTCGGGAAAGAGCTCATAAGATTTCTCTACACATCCAAACCAAGCCACCCTTCTAGTTCAAATTTTGGCACATCTCAATCCATACTTTTGAATAGCTGACCTAGCATCAACCACTCTTTATTCAGTACCTCATATGTCACAAGATTTATTAACGGCCACCCTATTACATTTACTTGGCCTCAAACAACAAGCAATGCCGTATTTTTATCCATGAAATGTTAGCTTCTAGCCATAGTTTAAACAACTATCAAGCTTAAGTAGAATTTTCATAACACAGGTTACTTATGAGAAAAAAAACCCTCTATAGCTTCTTGAGAAAAAGCACAACAACATTTCTTTATAAGTTCTGACGGTCACCGCTCAACAGACTGACTTGTTAACACCGACCTATGTGACATTGGCTTATCGAGATATAAGCATGTGTTGCATTCACTCTCAAACATTGTGTGTTATACCTATTTAGCAAAGACTAGGGTGCTATCACCGAGGCAAGGAACAATACCTCATCCTACGGGATTCCACCCTAGCTTTGGAGAGAGTCGTTATAGTTTCTCACTTGCACGACCCCCCCACCTTGACAATGTTTAAGTGGGACAAAAACATTGTCATGGAGCATTCCATAGTCTATGTAACCATCGCTTTATGGGTACGTAGCACGGACCTTCCAAGGTCCCATAGCTTTTCTAGAGAGAGCTCCCAAAATCTCTCCATAAGTCTCGTAAATTTTGACATTTGCCTAAAAGGGATGGGGGAAATGTCATAGATCAATCCAGCTAGGTATCACAATTGATGTGAAGCCACATGCAGTTTTTAGGAATGATGCTTAGTGCATATATACCATGGTTGATGTAAAACCAAGCACTATTCAATCATTATCACATATTTTCTAAGGAGAGCTTCACTAACATCCCTTTGTGAATCTCATTAAAACTCTCAAGGATAGTCACAAAAAGGCGTCCGAGCAATCAACTTTACAAATGAATCAATGATCAATCAATGTAGCAAGTACAGAACATGTCAACATGAAATTTCATAAGAAACTTCAAACAACTCATACAACTTAAATCATCAAGCAAGCCAGAAGCAAATACAAGTGCATAAGTCATCCGAATGGTTCGTATGTTTAAAGCTTCTGCATGATCGGTTTTCTGCAGTGTTTTCAAGTAATTGTGCCCAATGTCAATGACTTACATGTCTCCTGACGTAGTGCATATGCTAACAATAACACCCCAAAAGTTAGAGAAAGTACCAATTCCTTGCATATAACTCATGAATAGCCCATCTTTCCAAAATAAAGAAAGCCCCTCTCTCGGTTGATAACCGCTTTTGAAATTTGGAATGAAGGAATTTACCAAACACCGAAAGAGTTGACTCTCAACCTAAGAAGGCATTTCAAAAATAAATTCATTTCAAAACCTTGACCCATAAGTCAAGGACAAGTTTCATTCCACCATTATTTTCTTAGCCAAAAATGTTCCAAGATATCAATACTACTCACTTAATATCCATGAGTTACATGTAAGGAAAAAGCATCGTCTTGCCCAAGTCAAAATTAGGGCACTTCCTTCTTTGCTATGTTTGGCAAAGCCACACATACCAAAGAGGGGCATTTGTCCACACTTAAATTTTGATTCGGGTCATCTAATGGAATGAAGAACAACAAAGCAACATTTAGGCATCAAGACTTTAAGCACCCTGGTTTAGGGAGAGCAAATTAGACCCTAAGAAGTTAGGCATCTCTTGTGAAGTCTTCAATGGACATTCTGGTTGCAAAAAAGCATCATCCATATCATACCATGTGTAGTGAATCAGCCCAAATACACTATGTCTAGTCAAAACCTGATTCCCCAAGAAGTATCAGTAGGACTATAAGGCTCCACACTCAAGACCACCAAATACGTCTCCTTCAATTTCTCCAACTTCCATAAACCTTCCTGCAATGAAGCATCAATAGGTGGAAAAATTACCATTTTTCCCTTTGACCTTCAAAAGCCTAAATTTAATACCTCTACACATTGGCTACAAATTCTTCAGCCTCAATAAGTCTTCCCATGGAGAAGTATCACAGGCGAAGAGCTATCATTTTCACCCCTTTTAGCAATATAAATGGGAAAATTACCATTTTACCCTTTGGCCTTCAAAATTTACCCTTAGACCCTCAAATGACCCCTAAAGCTTCTCCCATCACCTGATTTATGTAAGGTTAGGTCCTACAGACTCTAATTTCCACCACCTTCTAGGAACTTACCTCAAGATAAAACTTTTCAGAAACTATCAACAACCAACTTCTCAACCTTTGTAAACCCTTGGTCAGAAAACGATGCTCAAAAAGCTCTCAAAGATTCATCTGATATAAGAATTCAAAAAGGTTAATGACCATCTCTCAGTCTCGGAGCTATCTTCAACCAATCCTTTCACTAAATGAGAGCATCCAAGGTCTCAAACCCGTATGAAATCTAGAATCTTCCTTGAGGAGTTGAAAACCAATTGCCCTGTTTGTCGTGCTTTTATCCAGAATGTTCTCTGGACCTCTAAATCTCGATAAGTCAGTGCCCATCTCTTTGAATTCATGAGTTCCTCACAAAACCCTATAATGGAAAGGAGCATTGGAAGAGTCAATCCACCCGGTTTCTCCCAATTACTCCAAATTTGAGCTACACATTTAGGGAAAATGCCTTGTACTCAACTAAACCCTAGGAATGCACCAAAACTCCAAAATTCAATCCATTAGTGGCTAGCCCTCGATGATTCTGAGACCTTCGAAAACCCATCCCCCCTAACAACCTCAATAACTTTTGTAAGCCTATTCACTACATTTTATATAGGTCTGGATGGTACTTTGTTTATATTTAGCACTTGAAAATCCCCTGAGAACTCTACTAAACTCACAATTTAACTAGGTTAAGCCCATTTTCTTAGTTTTGACCTACCCTCTAAAGACTGTTTCACAAATCTGAGCAATAAAAGGTCCCTGCTAGCCCAACTCTGTCATTCTCCAATGAACTATAGGATTAATTTCTTGTCAAGCAACCTTGCTTCAAAAAATCCTCAGTAACTGCCCGAGAACCCATTAAATGAGCTGTCAGTGCCAGTAAACTCTAAACCCTCTAATCTTTGATAAAATCCAAATTGTAATTGTTGGTGCAAACTATGGCTCCCACACTAAAATTTCTAGCTAGGGTCTGTCCAGCTGCCAAAAAGGGGTTTCAAACCCAATTTCCTGACCGCGTATCAAAATTCAGAGCAGTCAGAGTTTATGGCTCACAAAATCCAAGGCCATCTTTTGTGTAAAGATTCCATAAATTAATTTGACATTTTTTCCCTCTAATATTTATCAAAGAGCATTTAAGGCTATTAAACCCCTGATTTCACCCCTACCTTTATCATAATTTGGTTCTGACTGATCCACTACAACCAAAACATCCAGAAATTCAATAATGGACATTAACTTTGCAACTTTCCAAGCAAAGAAGCTCAAAAAGTAAGATAACCAATAAGGGATTCAACTTTTCTAGAAATTAATGCATTAAGGCATTAATGAGCTCACCTTAATGATTTTAGCTCATTAATGTCATTTAATGCATTCACACTAAAATGTTTTAACCCTCTCACCGTTAAATTAGGATGCCCACATGCACCCTATGTAGTCCCCACTTAGATCAATCACATGGATTCAAAAATCCATGGAGATCTTGATCCCCCTTCCATTTAGCAACTTTAATCCTACCCCTTGATTTCCCTAATCCAATCAAACCCTATGGATTTTCCAACATGGCCCCATTCTTAATTCCTATTGGCCTATGTCACCTATCCATGTGAACTAAATCAAATCAAATCTCACCCTTGCCTAAACTAGCACAAACCAATCTTACTCCTTGATTGCCCAAAACCAATCAAATTTCCTTGGATTGCCAACATGGCCTTAGGCTTGATCCCTATTAGCCCATGTCATCAATCCATGTGTACTAAATCAAATCAAATCAAATCCAACCCTTGTTCAAACTAGCACAAACCAATCCCCTCTCTTGATGTTGTCCAATCAATCAAAATGCCTTAGATTGACAACACGGTCTTAGGCATGATCCCTATTAGTCAATGTCATCAATCCATGTGAAATAAACCAAATCAATCCTACCCCTTGCTGAATAAAAGCACAAAATAATCCTCCCCCTTGCTTTGGCAAACCAATCAGATTAATTCATGTTGCCCACATGGCCCTAAACTCAATCCCTATTGGTCCATATCACCCATCCATGTGAACTAAACCTAATTAACCCTAGCCATTGATCCCTTTGATCCCCTAGACCCATTTTGGACCTTAGCTCAACCAATTTGGGGCTATTAATAGCCCAAATTTGTGCACATTAGGGTTGGTCCCTTGAACAAAAGAAGAAAGAGAAGAGGAAGAATATCAAGCTCAAGTCCAACCCTAACCCCTCCCTAAGTGCAGGTAAGCCCTAAGCATGCCTAAGGTAGTTTATTTACATTGTTTAATGTCATTCACATGTTGTTATGCTGCTCAATTTCATGCCATTACTCTACTTCAATTTGGGTTACACGATGGAGACTGAACTGTCTCCATTGGATTCCATTTTGGACCTTTATCCACTCTTGATTTTCTACTGATTTTTGTACTGCTCAAAATGAGCCCAAATTTTGACACAAAGTTTCCAAGAGGGAGGCCAAACCATGATAAAAATTTGGGGATTTCAGAAGCATGCTAGAACCCCGAGATGGCCCCACAAACAAATCCCAAAAATATGTTCTTTTGTGGCCTAATTAGTTGAATTAATTGTACATTTTTTATAGAATTTTGTAGACATGATCATGAAATAATTTTTATATATGTCATCCCTCAGTATATATCTCTGTCTAGTAGAAATTTTAGAATTTTTCAAAACCCTAAGGGGTTCAAAACCTAAGAAATCCAGCTGTTGGATTTGCTTCGAGTAACTAACACCTGGATTTTATTTCCATAAAATTCAGGTGTTAAACAAATATGCGTTAAGGATAAATTCAGGCGTTAAGATCTAGGACCCACCCTAGGGAACCTTGATTTTCCCCAAACGTGTTCATAGAGGCCAATATAAGCCTTTCAAGTCCAAAATTGTGCTCAAGCGCCTCTGTGGACCCTAATTGCTCTCCCAATGCCTGAATTTAATCTCAGACGTTAGGGTGGATTTTAGGCATTAAGCCTATGTTAAAAAACATGTTTTCAAAAATTGTTAAAGTTATGTCTATGACCTAGTGTTAGTCTAGAGACATAGGAGGAACCCACCCCTTTGGGCCCCACAATTGTGGCCCAAAACCCAAGGTTGATTGTTGTTTTCATTACTCTGCCTTAATTTCCCCTAAATTAAAATTTAGGCATTGAAAATTCAGGCGTCAAACTAAAATTCAGGCATTAAGCCTACATAGAATGACCATATTTCCCTCTTCCAAGACGCAAATCTTCACCCCTATGAGGGCCCCACCTTTAAGGATTAGCCCCTTTGACTCTAGACAACCCCCTTTACCTTTCTACAAGAGTCGTAGAGCTTTGGGGCCCACATGAGCACTGAAAAAAACTCTAGCTAAGTTGTTGACCCAATTAGCATTTAACGCCTAAAAATTCAGGCATTAAGCCTATGTTAAATGACCAAATTACCTCTTTTGGGAGCACATCTTTACACCTATAAAAGCACTGACCCCAAGGGTCGCATAGTGTGACCTTAGAGAACACCCTCTATTCTTATCCAGGGGTTCCATAGCACTAGGACCCACAGAAACATCCAAACAAACAAGGTTAAAATGCTAATATGATCAGCTTTCAATGCCTAAATTTCATCCTGAATTAAATTTAGGCATTGAAAATTCAAGCATTGGGTTAAAATTCAAGCTTTAGGCCTAAAACTCAGAAAAATTCAAAATTTTCTCATTTCTTTCCTTTTTGTGTCAAGGTTAACTCCAACCCTAAAACCAATAAATAAACACTTTAAAGGGGTCCACCATCCCTCTAAAAGTCATAAACCGGTCTCTCCTGTTAATTAATGATTTAATCTAAAAAAACACGTTTCTGAATGTTCCGGAAGCTAACTCTTAAATTTTTCCTAAATTAAATTCAGGCATTGAAAATTCAAGTGTTGGAAGCAAATTCAAGTATTAAGCATGCAAAAACTATAGAAACCTACATTCTTTAATTTCTTCTACAAGCATGTACATTATGACATTCTTAAGCAAGTATAGATAAGAGAAGCCACCCTAAAATGGTGGGTATTTGGGGTGCCTAACACCTTCTCCAAATGAAACTAAACAACTTATCTATTATCTCAGGAAAGTATACCAGTCTTAGGAGTTCAACCCCTAGACCTTCAGGTCTAGACTTCTCCTCTTCTCCCGAAGAAGAGAAGCAATATCCAACTTCGTCGGTTAACCCTGAGTTGGTGGTGATTCCTAGAAAAGCCTAACCCTCTAGAAAAAGGATTAGCAACCCTTATGCACCGGCATCACGCACCAAAGAGTGGGCCTAGAAACTACAGGCGGGTGGGGGAACCTGAACCCCCTGGACTTCGACATCCACAGCAACCCTTTGCAAAAGGCACGCCTTAGAAAGAATATGAAACAATGTGTCCTCTCTCTCTCTCACAATGGTCTAAACTCGCCTTTGTGATGACATCCAAATGTAGGAACATGTCGTTTAAGCAAAACTCACCTTATACAGGATTGTACCTCTTCTTAAAGAATGCATCGCTATGCCACAAAGAAATAACACAATCACGCCCACATTTTAATCTACTCATAAATGCAGGAAGATTTATAATGTTGCTACGTCTTTTATAATGCTCCTAGGTATAGGATGTCATGAAGTAATATTTACTCGGTATGTCTAGGTCGATCCATAGGGAAGGGGTGATCTTTTGAAAATATTAATGTTAGAAGTAAAATGAAGAGAATTGATTATGAGGTTTTTATTCGCTTGATTCGGAAAAATTAATTTTGTTGAAAATACTATTTTGTAAAGACTAAGGTTCAAAGGTCCACTCACAACAAATCTATAGTACTTGCCAACAATTCAAATTTATAACTTAATTGAAATACATATGAAGGATGATTACAATCGGATGATTAACAAATTATTTTCTTATAAGAATTTCTCAAAAGATAGATTCATAAAATTGATTGACTTAATACATGACAAAACTAACGATTTAATTCGCAAGGAATTCTAAGCATTCACTGTACCTAGAGTTTAATGGTGAATCAAAGAATTATACAAAACAAATATTTTTTTAAAACAATAAAGTCAATCAAAAATGTAAAAACTTACATTAAAACAATATAAAAGTTAAGAGAAGAGGAAGAATTAGCAACTCATAACTAAAAGGAAATCAAAAACAAAAGAAAAGAGGAAGAAAACATAAGAGAGAAGAAGACGATACCTCCAAGTGTAGCCCCTTGCTCCCTTTTAAATGTTTTCAGGATTTCTTCAGAAAAGGGAAAAACAAGGAAAATTGGAGAGTGAATTTATCAAATCCCATCACCAACAATTAGGTCGACTTCTAACTCGATTTTGACCTATCAAACGTTTGAACCTGCTCTATTTCATGACTACAAAGTTGTCGGCCTTCGAATCTTCTTTCCAAAGCCATAAAGTCCACTTGAATCACATATCAAGGTAGAAAGTTGTGGCCAAAATACTATAGCTAACTC
>JAOXJP010266426.1:0-20541 GCA_025762735.1 Platanus orientalis
AAATTGTACTGGCCTCTCTGAATGTTGGTGCATCCCAAAAGAAAACATAATTGCCTCTCTGAATATTGATGGTTGTAAGGCGCCTGAAGGTCCATTTTTGCACTCTAAACTTTAAATAACCATAACTTTCTCTACAAAGGTCCGATCGATGTGATTCTTGTTGCGTTGGAAAGAAGAAGTTAAGACCTACATTTTTTTATTTAGGTAAATTCTTCAAATTCCAACGTTTGGCCACTTAAAATTCGACTTGAAGTTAGCACTACCATTTTCAAAGCTAATTTCAAGTCTTTCAAACTGGGGTAATTCCCTGGGCTCCAAGGAACACCCGTGAGTGTGCTTAACAATAATACACACACTACAATACATAATAAATATTTAATAAATAATTTATAGTATTTTATTTATATACTAATCATGTACAGGGTTCTCGGGGTCGGGGTGTTATAGTCTTGGCAGTAGGAAGATTGTGTCTAGGCTGTGGGACAAGGGGGAGCTTCGGTGTAGATGGGGTGGTTCTTGGCGGTGGTATGTAAGAAGAAGGCGGATGTGGAACCGAAAATGGTGGTGCAGAGGTCGAAGGCATCGGAGGGGACTGGGAGGAGGGAGTGGGTCTTCCTCGTGCTGCTAAATACTCGTTAAAAAAGAGTAAATTTTGTCCCTGTTTTGCCCCTATTGACGGGGATGTCAACAAGTCTAGGAATTGTCGAGATTGCATGAAATGATTATGAACCTGATATGAAAATACTTGGTTGGTCATCCCTTAAGAGAAAGGGAAAACTTTGCTAGCCTAACAAATGCATGTCTTGTGTAGTCCTGACTTGTGCCTTAGAAATCTTTAGGGATGTAGGAGGTCTTACTGATAGGACGAAATGTAGGTTGTTGCATCACTAAGCATCTATTCAGGATGCCGTCTTTGATAGTATCCTTAGCCTGGAGAAGGTCCTAACTCATTCTCTCGACCAGGAGAAAGTCATCATGCATTCTCTCGACTCAGGTGCAATCATTAACTTGATGGCCCTGGCTCTAGAGGAAGTTGATAAACCATCCTCCCGACCCAGGTGAAGTCGTTAACTTTCTGGCCTCGGTTCTTGAGGAAGTCGATAAACCATCCTCCCGATTTGGGCACAGTCATTAACTTGGTGGCCTCGGCTCTTGGAGAAGTCGATAAGCCATCTTCATGACTAGGGTGCAGTCATAAAATTTCCTCCCCGACCTAGAGAAGGTCATCGGTCTTCATTGCACATCACCATTACAATTTCTGTTGACATCCATAGGCATTCAGAGGGGCATTACGATTTCTCTTGACACTCATCGGCATTCGGAGAGGTCATTACAATTTTTGTTGACAAAAAAAAACAAAAAAAAAAGGAAAATGAAATAAAAAGCCTTTACGCATCAGCATTCGGAAAGCCCATCACAAATTTTCCTAACACATCAGGATTTTTAGACGTCATGACAACTTCCCTTGACACCCATTGGCATTTGGAGAGGCCATTACAATTTCTCTTGACACTCATTGACATTCGAAGGGTGTCCATTAAAATTTTGTTGGACTCCCTTCGTCATTTAAAGAGACCATTACAATTTCTCCTGACAACAAAAAAAAGACCTTAACCCATCCGGATTTGGAGAGGCAATTTCAATTATTCTTGACACGTCAAGATTTGGAGAGGTAATTTCAATTTTTCTTGACACCCATCGGCGTTCGGTGAGGCCATTACAATTTCTCTTGAAACCAAATGGAATTTAGAGAAAGTGGAGAGGATGGCACATGGCAAGGTGGGGTGTATGGATGTGTAGGGTGGTCCAAATAGTTAGTGGGGGTTGGTATGGAGTGGTTGGAGTAGTTGGTGATCTGAAGTGTTTTATGCCATTTTCGGAATTTGCCCATTTTGAGGGCCACTGACATCTGATCGTGACAAATTTATAGTGAATTTTGGGTTTTCTCGACGTTTCGGTCACAACAGTGCAATCGAAATCGAATTCTGAGGTGTATCAAAAAATGTCTCTGAATTGCCTGTTTTCTGGAAATCTTCGGCTTCATGTAGGGGCAATATATCTCCTCCGGCTCATTTCTTATCCGCCACAGATCAACATCCGTCAAAGCACCCCCAATCCAAAGACGCTGTGACATCTTCATCAAACATTCCCTACTCTCAACTCCTCGAGGAGCTCCAACAACTTTGAAAGGACTTTGCCAAGAAGCAAGAACTACTTTGATTGACCCAACAAGACCGCGACCAGCTCAAGGCCCAACAATCCTTCGATGCTGACCTCCTGGCTGATTATCGCTAACTTTTCGGTTTGATTATCGCGAATATTAAAAATATTATCGCGAATCTCATCTTTTGTGATTGCGTCATCCACAGAACTCAATTTCCGTGATGACTATCACAGAAGTGGCCATGAGACCGCGCGATAAGAAGAAGGTTGGAAACCCACCTATCGCTGACTTGGCCTTAAATATTGCAGATTTGTGATATTTGCAATAATGATTATCACAGATCTCCCACACGCGCCGAATGAATATCGTTGAACTCCAATTTCTGCGATAATAATATCACAAAACTCACCGACATCACTCTCCACTATGAAGCTGTGGTGAACTTGTTGCACCATGGCCCTCAAGCTCGCAATGGTGTGGAGGGCCTCCACAAAGTCCACCTTGGCCACCTGCAGGTTTAACCACATGAGTCAGTTACAATCATTCTTAAATTTCATTCTTGCCTTATCATTCACTTAACTTTCAGGCGTTAACCTCCCAGGTGACTTTCAATCGTTAAGACCATTTTCTACATTTTTCAACATTAACATCCCCTATAACTTCACTACTCATCCTCATTCCCTTTTTTTGAACAAAATGCCCATCCATTTGGAAAGATTTTCCTCACAACCACAAACTTCACCAACATTTTGCTCTTCTTACCTCCTCATGAAGAAGAAGTACGGAGGAATCAATCTAGGCTCGACAGTATGCTCACCTAGGCCCATATTCACCTTGATTGGCCAATGATCGAGGCTACTGTGTCTTTATAGGATCCTGTGACCATGGTGTTCCATTTTGGTAAACACGAACTATGTCCAACTATTGAAGAATTGGAATCCTTCCTCAACTGGGAACGTACCCATATCCCGGAAGCAATTATTCTAATTATTAAGTATGGTCTTCCATTTGGGCCGAAATAAAGCAATTTTAGTTCTTACGCTCAAGCATGAGGTACTGTGCCTCTTGAGCATCTGACGCTCAAGCGTTAGACACTGTTCTAATGCTCAAGCATACAAGATGGTGTTGTGACTCTCAAGAGTTGGTCAAGCACAACGCTTAAGTGTTCAGGGCAGTCCTGATGCTCAAGAGTTTTTTTTGTAGTTTAAACGTTCAAGCATTAGGGGAGGTAGCTCTAACGCTCAAGCGTTTTGGAGATATTATTGCACTCTCTTCGAGAAGTTGTGGGGGTCGAAGCTGACCATGTTAGACAATAGTTGTTTGAACCTTATATGATGTTGAAATTGTAGTTCAAAGTATTTTTAGTCTAAGGGATTGAATTTATAGCATTACCTGTGTTGCGTTAGGTAATACTACGGGGTGACGTTAGCAAGTCATGCCGTTGATAACTAGCTAAATAGTAGAGGTCATTTTGTTGGTTTGACCTACAACAGGATAAACTGAGATGCCCTTGCTGCATCAACCTGGCCTTTGTTAAGACTCAGCAAGAGATGTTGTTTCGCTCTCTCCAAAAAGTTGTGGATGGTCTGTAGGTGATGTGGATGACGGACCGACTAGCTCATAACCCAAGTCCTGGACTTGTTGTTGAAGTAGTTGGATCTAGTCTTGTTGTTGCAATGATTGTAAGAGGAAGAGATCGAGACTCAATCTAAGCTCATAGTTGAGTCGATCGTAAGGCAAATGAGTTATGGTTTGATCCAATTCGAGTTGAGTTTGTTGATGTTGGATTTGTTGATTAGTTAATAGCTTTCGAATTTGTTAGAGGCCGTGGGAGAGGTTCTCCTCCCTCCTCTTAAATGCGCACTCATCATTCATCATCACATTAACCCCCAAAACCAGGGCTTCGATCATTCCACGTGGTTCAGATGGGAGTGGCAGAGACGTACTACAAAAACATGTAGAACTCATGAAACCTGTTGAGTAGTTTAACAGAGTATACCGTGATTTAGCAATAGGAACTACTAGATCCACCAACCCCACTGCAAGAAGACATTGACATGATCCAACAACAACAACAACAAACTCCGTCAATGTTTGTATCTTTAGACATTACTAGTCCCAAGCCCGGATAAAGGAGGAGGGTGGCATCAGGTTGAGAGCCGGCCTTAATAAACTACTCAAACCATTAAAAATTGATATGATCCAAAGAAATAAAAGAAGGAAAACTATTTATCTTTGAAAATGCCTTCATAGGAGGGCCCACGGACATTAATACCAGAGCGCCACCTTGAGGATATACATGTAGATAGTACAGAACCATTTACAACAAAATACAACTCTGGGACTCAGTCCCCAAAATTCGTACTTTACTAGATTAGTCGTGGAACCCAACAACTACCCTAATAGCTCAGCTCGCTTTAGCTTATTGTTATACTCTTAGAAAATCTCACTATCTAGGTTACTGGTTCAGCAGCCTCTCAGCGCTGATGAAGCACCGCACTCACACACCTTTCCCATGCACAAACTCTCTCCCTCTTTTCTTGGTCTCTAGAAAATGATATAATGATAAGTTGTAGGTACTTTTGTCTTCTTTCCAACGCAATATTAATCACCCTAATCCGACATCGGGGTGAAAAGTTATGGGCATTTTAATAAGCAAAGGTCTGTCTGCTCTTAGCCTAATGGTCTCCATGTTCCAACAGTGTTGGGATTATGAGACCATTGGCTCAAGGACTCACAATCCAAGAGCTCATTTTTCAGCCCTTTGAGTGCCTAAACATGGGCCAATGCCCATGGGATTATAAATGGAGGTAAAGACTATATGTATCTTCCTATATTTAGAGAGAAAAATGATAAGTTGTGAATATATCAGTGGCCTCGAGGTGTTGGACATCCATCTTGGTTTGTCTTACATGGATGTCCAAGTCCTCTTCTGCGTCCATGGTTACTACCCCATCACCATAGATGAACTTGACCTTTTGGTGAAGGGTAAAAGGAACCACAGTGGTTTGATGGAGCCATGGCCTTCCGAGTAGCAAGGTGAAAGAAGCAGGTACGTCCACCCTAAATTCGCTATAGACTAAAATTCACAATAATCACCCTAAATTCATGATAGAGCTATACGATTCATTGACAGGTCCAATGAATCGTCGTCAGATGATTGAAAGGCATTCCATCGCCTGTTCTGTACATCAGTAGGTCTTTAGGCCTTCAGAAATAAGTCTATTAATCATTCTCAGGCCTATTAATCTAAATACATAAGTCATTTGATCTGTAGGTCATTGGAAACCATTATGGGATATAAACGACGGATCGTGACCTAATCTCACAATTCATCATCTGACAATGGGGCTCCATCTTTCACAAAGGAAGATGACCATGAATGTAACCATCGTAGTCCAATACTCATAGGTACGTCAAGGAACCAATTAATTATGTTATAAAAAATATGATGCGATATCATTAAAAAGAACACTCAAGTCAACATTGAGTCTCTTGCATTTCATTTCATAGCATGAATACCCGGTAAGTAAGCCAATTCACGATAATGTGCCCTGCTGAAAAACTTCAGTGCCTACCAATTGTGAAGAAAACAATCATTTCAATCATGTCGCGAGACATAGACACACTCATCCTCAATAAACATGATCAAAGGGATGCCAATGATCACCTCAGCAAAGAACTACAAAGTTCCAAACTGGACTTTACACAGTCCCAATGGCAAGAAGATTGGATCTGAATGCTTCACTAGCAAGTCCTAGACTTGGACTATGAACCTGTTGGTCCATCACCGGGTTATTTGGCATAGGCAGGCCTATCAGAGGCGCATGACCGCATCCTTCGATAGAAAAGTTCATCCTAGAGATATTCAAGAAGGTGACCTTATTCTAAAGAAGATCCTTCTACATGAGCAGGGACCCCAAGGCCAACCTTGACCTAACTGTGAAGGTCCTTATGTTGTCAAGAAGATACTACCCGGTGGCGCCCTCCAACTGGGATGAATAGATGATGAGGACTTCTCACGACTAGTTAACATGGATCAAGGAGGTGGGTGGTCAGTTGCTCCATCCCATTGACAGTGGGACATAGTTTGGGCTTGTGTGTTGTCACTGTTGAATCTTTTGGGAGGTTCAGCAGGCTGGTCGGTCGGAGATGCGAGGGGAGCAGGTATAGATGAGGGGTCAAGTATGCATGTGTATATCAGAGCTAGCTGGTGAAGTTGTTTGAGGGGAGGTATAGGAGGAGACATGGACTGTTGTGTGTTTGAGACAAGAAAATGATGAGAAATGTGATTAGAGCGAGCGGGAGTGGAGCTGAATACCAGTTACTTTCCAAGACAAAAGAGCCCCTGGTGGAAGAACCTCGTACCCGACAATGTGAGTGCTTCAAAACCTCTTTTTTTCTTGAAAGTAGTATACTTTTGTGTGTGTAAAGTAGTGTTTTAAGTATGATGCATATAGAATGTGTATTGGCCACTATGAATGACGATGGGCATGAAGATAAATTGTAATGTCTTAGTCAAATGGCGATGAATGTCACTAGAAATTGTAATGGCCTCTCTAAATGCCAATGGGTGTCATGAGAAATTGTAATGGCCTCCCAGAAAACCAATGGGGTTAACCAAAAATTGAAATGACATCTTCAAATGCCAGTGAGTGTCAAGAGAAATTATAATGACCTCTCTGAATACTGATGGGTATTAAGAGAAGTTGTATTTCCTTCTACAAATCACGATGCATCAAGAGAAATTGTAATGGGCACTCCGAATGCTAATGGGTATCAAGGAAAATTGTATGGCCTCTCTGAATGCTGATTAGTCTTAAGGGAAATTGTAATGGCCTCCTCGAATGCCGATGGTTGTCAAGAGAAATTGTAATGGTCAATCCGAATGCCAATGGGTCTCAAGAGAAATTGTATTGGCCTCTCCAAATGCTGATGGGTGTCAAGAGAAATTGAAATTACTTCTACTATTCATTTTCACTATTCATGTTTATCGCCACAACATGTTTATTGCCGCCACATATTTGTCACCTTGGCACTATTCATTTTTTCTATTCATTTTCACAATTCATTTCACTGTTCATGTTTATCGCCACAACATGTTTATCACCTAAACATGTTTGTCACCACGACACTATTTTTTCACATACCAATTTGAGGTTGTTAACACACATGTACAAGCTAATGTTCAGAAAAAATGTGTCATCATTTTGCCTCCTAAGTTCCATATCATGGCTTTTCTAAGGTTCGACCCAAATTTGAAGGTCCTTATGTTATCAAGAAGATACTATTTGGTGGCACCCTCCAACTGGGACAAATGGATGATGAGGACTTCCCACCACTAGTTAACATGGATCAGGTCAAGCGGTACTATGCATAGTGTCCATGGATTTTTTGAATCGCATTCCCAAGAGGGCGAAGGCTAAGGTGGAGCAAACTGACTTTGGCCATTTTTTAAGACTGGGGACCCATCACAGAGTAGACAAGAACCTGTTAATGGCGTTAGCGGAGAGATGGTCCCCGCTAACCAATAGCTTCCACCTACCGATGGGTGAAGTCGGACTACCCCTGATAAATCTCCACATGTTGACAGGGCTAACATGTGACGAAGAGAGTCCCTTTTGACACAGAGATGCACCTGAAGAGGACGAGCCACCTGCTGGGGCCATAACCCCTAGTATTCAAAGGAAGCGCAGTGGTGCCTCACTTCTTCAAGGAGGACTACATTGTTGCCACAAACAAGAGTTTTGAGGAGGAGATTGACTTGCACAGACAAGTCCTAGACTTGGACTATGAACCTATTGGTCCACTGCCAACACCTCCTATAATACTTTGATTTATAAAGGGTTGTTTTTTCAGCTTATGATTTGCCTCATGTAATGATCTTATGTAATTTTTTTATCCATCATTTAAAAGATTTTCTCTAGTTATTTTCAAAATAAAGGGACATGAATTCGAATGCATCATTCTAATTCCTTGCTTAATAAAATCAATTAATCAACTACTGATTAGAAATTATAATGGCCACTTCGAATGACGATGGGCGTAAAGAGAAACTGCAATGGCTTCTCCGACTACCGATGGGTGTTAGGAGAAATTGCAATCACTTCTTCAAGAGTTAAGAGAAATTGTAATGGCTTCTCTGACTATCGATGCATGTCAAGAGAAATTGTAATCGTCTCTCTGAATGCCAACGGGTAAAGTTTTTTTCCCTTTTTATGTTTTCTTTAAATGAAATTGTAATGGTCTCTCCGAAAGCCAATGGGTGTCAATCGAAATTGTAATGGTCTCTCTGAATGCCAGAGTATCAAGAGAATTTGTAATGGCCTATCTAAATGCTGATGAGTGTCTAGGGAAATTGTAATGGACTCTCCAAATGCCGATGAGTATCAAGAGAAATTGTAACGGCTTTTTTAAATGCCGATAGGTGTCAATAGAAATTGTAATAGTCTCTCTAAATGCTAATGACTGTCATGAGAAATTATAATGGCTCATCATTCTGGTTTCATCGCCAATCAGTATTTCACTGCGATTCGGATTGGTGATGAAATCTCATCACGATTCATTTCATCGCAAATCAAGATCTCATCGCAAATCATATTTTCATCAGATTTTTGTAGTTCCCTAAGCCTATGTCCTCAACGGTTCCCTCGAACTGTTGAAAGGTTTCCATGCCCAAAGACCCTTGTCCTCCAAGTTCTTTCCATCCCAACCCTCGTTTGCCTGATCTAAGACCTCCCTAAACTCTGTTCATCCAAATTTTCTCCACACATCGGTGAGAAATTAAGTCCCAAGCCCTAAAGTCCCACAAATCCAAATTTGGAAACCTTCTTTGAATCTACAACATTCTAAATCGAACTCTAAATCAGAAAGGAACTATCTAAAGAAGAAAGAAAGCTAAAGTAGACCCTAAAGTGGACAAAGCATGAACCTTAGAGCAAGTGAGGGAGTTATGTGGCTTTACTTACATCATCAGGCACCATGTTGCACCACAATGCCTGCGGTTGCTTGGACAACGGTCGGGGCACCTCCCATCTCGTGCGGTACCTGATTGGCGATGAAATCTCATCACAATTATTTCATCACATATTAGGTCTCATAGCGACTTTTTCATCGCGAATCACCTTTCACGAATTTTCACCGTCGACCCCACGGTTAGTGACAGGAAACAGTACAGAAGGCCGAAAAACCCACCTAAGAACTGTTTCGGTGGCCGGAGGTGACCCAATATCGCCAAAAGGTCACTAGAATTCACCTTAAATGCATATTTTCTCTCTCTTATCCTAGCGCATCTCATTTGGAAGGAGTTATCCAAACGTATATCATCTAGGAGGATTTATCCTAGCGTATATCATCTAGGATGAGTTATCCCAGCGCATCTTATTTGGGAGGAGTTATCCCAACTCATAACATCTAGGAGTTATCCCAACACATCTCATTTGGGAGGAGTTATCCCAACACATATCATTGGGAGAAGTTATCCCAACACATGTCATCTGAGAGGAGTTGTCCCAGCGCATATCATTTGGGAGGAATTATCCCAACGCAAATCATTCGAGAGGAGTTATCGCAACGCATATCATCTGGGAGGAGTTATCCCAACGCATACCATTTGGGAGAAGTTATCCCAGCACATATCATTTGGGAGGAGTTATCCCAACGCATATCATCAGGGAGGAGTTATCTCAACACATCTCATTTAGGAGGAGTTATCCCAACACATATCATCTGGGAGGAGTTATCCCAACACATGTCATCTGGGAGGAGTTATCCCAACGCATATCAACTCGGAGGAGTTATCTTAGCGCATATCTTAACACCCATCAACATTCGGAGTGGCCATTACAATTTCTCTAAATATCAATTGGCATTTAGAGAAGCCATTGTAATTTCTCTTTACAATCATCAGCATTCAGAGAGGCTATTACAATCTCTCTTGACACCCATCGGTAGGATTTGTGCAACACAATCCCACACATGAGTAACTTTGTGTCATTTTAAGTAGTTGTGTACTACAAGCCCACACGTGCGTAACATTGTATCTTATTTAGGAATTGTCCACCACAAGCCCACACATGTGTTACTTTGTACCATTTTTAGGAGTTTTGCACCACTAGTCCGTACGTGTGTAACTTCGTAGCATTTATATGGGATGTGTACCACAAGCCCCTATAAGCATAATTTCATACCATTTATAGGAGTTGTGCACCGCGACCCATTTGTGTTTAATTTGGTAACTTATTTAGGTGAGAAGTAGACCATCTCAGAGCTATTGTTGACATTCTGCAGCTGGTTCTATATACAAAGAAAGAACAACTCAGGGGGTATACAATCCAGATGATAAAATTTTGTAGAGTTCACAAAATTCCACCTTTTGGACTGACAGGAGAGCATCTGTTGCATGAAATGGCAAAGGTTCATGCCAACCCTGAAACATGAAATTTCTTGCTCTTAGGTGAGATATTCATGCCAAGCCTGGGGCATGGGGCATGGGGCATGTCGTTTCCTATTTTTGACAAGGTATTCGTGCAGACCCTAAAGCATGACATTTTTTGCTCTCAGGCAAGGTATTCGTGCCAACCTTAGGGCATGCCTTATCTTGTTTTAGTCTAGGTATTCGTGCTGACCCAGAAACATGACATTTCTTATTCTAAGGTGAGGTATTCTAGTCAACCTTGTGGCATACCATTTCTTGTTTCAGGCAAGGTATTCGTGCCAACCTAGACACATGACATTACTTGCTCTTAGTTGAGGTATTCGTTCCAACCATGGGGCAAAAATGATTTCAATTTTTTTATGACACCCATGTTCCTTATGTTGTAGACTTTCAATGTCTTTGAATTGGGACTTAGTGTCAAAACAACATACACACATGAATCAAAAGTTCAATTAAGTCGCGAGACATAAAATTTTTAAAGCTTTTTCAAATTTCAGGATTTAAAAAATCCTCGATAGAGGGATTACTTAAAAAAAAAATCACACCCGTGCCCTCCATGATTAACCGAGGATGGTGTGGCTTGAACCACTTGATGTGCCAAAGTATGTGAGAAGGTCGTAGATCAAATAGCAAAGCATGATAGTCAGTGGCTGAAGTTTGGGTCGAGCCAGGCCTCCAATCGACATGGACCTGGATCGGGGTCAAAGTCCGAGATGGGGGAGGTGGAAGCTGGACAAAGGGAGCACATGCCTGCAAGAATGCGGGATAGCCAAAGAAGCGCCCCTTCCTCTGTCGAATGTAGTGAGAGAGACTGGAGAGAGTCTCCGCGATGATCATAGGAGCAAGAGGGAGCCGGGCCTCAAGCTATGGGATTAGCCCACATGATAAGCCATTGATGTGATGTCGACTATGGGTAAGCAAACGCTGTCCCAAAACAGCCAAGGTGAAAGCCGTGTACTTGAAGAGGTCTGTAAAGTCACCGTTACGATGCCACCCCCTCATTCACCGTTGGTCTCAATGGAGACCGTTACGAATGACAGTGGCCTGAATCCCCTCCTTAATCCATATATTTTGGTCTTAAAAGTTGAAAGAGAGTACTTACAGTGGGAAGGGATCCAACCAAGCATATATAGCGTACCAATATTCTTATTCTAAGATGCATAAGTGAACATTTTGGCATGAATCAAATAATCACAAATGAATACACATGGCATATGATCTTTCTAAAAGAGACTTAACATGATAAAAACAAATCAAAGGCTATAAACAGAGATAAGACGATACATGGACAGTGAAATGGAGGCATGAATATGTGATAACTTCACGTGAGCATGAAAGATTAAAAGCAAGATAATCATATGCATGTGGATTTCAAGAAAGGAGAAAAATCTATAAAAAAATACTCAGACAATCAAACAAATATAACCAAACATGTAATAAATAACCTAAACATGCTCATAATAATATCATAAATGAATGTGCACGTTTCTCATGATAAAAAAAGAAGAAGAGAAAATGGCCTTTTGAGGAGCCAACGGTCTCATATGTGATACTGAGTTGTATGCTGTATATGATACTGTGTGCCACTAACCGATTCCCGGCGGTATATCCGGATGAGGGTTGTGTGCCACTAACCGATCCCCTGCGGCATATCTAGATGAAGGCTGTGAGTAGAGGTGTGCATGGGCCGGGCTCGGGACAGGTCAAGGTAAGCCCAAGGCTCAGCCCGCCATAGTAATTTCGGGTTTGGGCCCAATTTTTTTAGAAACTTTAGGCCCAAATCCGGTCAAAGTTATTTTATCGGGCTTTGGGCCAGGCTCAGGCCAGCCCACGGCCCATTAATTTTTCAAAAAACGCAATCTTTGATGTCTCTTTTTTGACACCTACTTTTTCATTTCAATTCTTTTTTAGATGTTTTAACCCTCAACACACCCGTGTCAACTTATAATTTACCATATACACTAAAAATACTTTTTTATCATAAAACATTTCCTTCACACACACATACACATATACATACATGTATATATGTATATATATATTTATATTAATTATATAAGTTCGGGCTTCAGGCTGGGCCAAGGTAAGCCCGAGCCTAGCCCTAATACAATTCGGGCCTTCAACTCAGACCCGGGCCCTAATCGGGCATAGCTCAGGCAGGGCCTTCTGGCCAAATTTTGGGCTGGACCGGGATGGGCTCGGGCCAGCCCGAGCCCATGCTCAGCCTTAGCTGTGAGCCATCAACCGATTCCCAGCGGTATATCTAGATGAGGGCTGTGTGCCAGGCTATATGCCATAAACCGATTCCCAGCGGTATATGTGAGAAAATGTGATGCATTGTATTACATTACGAGGTTTTGTGATGCGTTGTGCTGCGTTGGGAAGTAATGTGGTGCATTGTACTACATTACGCGGTTTTGTGATGCATTGTGCTACATTAGTGTATGGGTGTGTGGAATGCATTATGCTGCATTGGTGTAAATTGTGATGATTATGCTGCTGCATCATAAATATTATTGTTGTATGCTAATTCGATGATGCAGGAGATGTGGAGGTACCCTGTTTTGCAGGTACAAAGATTACCCTAAATGGGAAGATCCAACGAGGATGAAGGCTACGTGCCAACGGATTACCTGGACCTTGTGTCTGGATAGATTACCTGGACTTCAGTCTAGACGGATTTCCTGGACTTAGGTCTAGATGGCGACTTCGGTTGGTTGGATTACCTGGGCTTCGGCTTGGATGATGGCTATATGCTAGAAAGATTACCCGAACAGTGATTAGTAGTTAATCACACTCACGGGTATCCCTTGGAGCCTAGGGAATTGCCCCAGTTTTGAAAGACTTGAAATCGGCTTTGAAAACAGTAGTACCAACTTCAAGTCAAATTTCAGGTGGCCAAATGTTGGAATCTGAAGAAGCTACCTGAATGAAAAATGTAGGTCTCGACTTCTTCTTTCCAAACGAATCACGCCAATCGATCATAGTTTCCAATTCGCAAGATGAAATCTCTTCTTTGCACCTCTTCCATTTCATAATAAGCTAAATGAGGGCTTGGATTATGTGAGAACGAATCTCGTGAGAACCGTGAAAAAGGCACCAGAGGGGCTGACGCATCAGTACCGAAAAGGGATTTGCACTTTTTGAGGGACACTAAATCACTTTTCGGTGTTGATGTGTCTGTACCCTGATGCGGTTTTCACAGTTCTCACAAGATTCGTTCTCACCTAATTTTTAGTGGCTAAATGATTTCCTAGGGGCGATATCCTCTGCGCTGCCCCCCCTCTGCGCCGCTCGCCGCCCTGGAGCCGAGACAGGGGGGGGAGATCATTTCACTTTTTTAGGGGTAATGTATTGGCATATTACATTGTATGAAAAGAAGGTAAAGAGAATTTATATTAGGAAAAGGATCTTCTACACCCAATTTTTCTGTCCTCCCGTGTTCCACACAGATGGGTTATTGAAAAATTAGCTTTCAAATGAAAAAGTACCCAAAAACGGGGTGTATAAGGTAAAAAAAGTGTCCAACTGAAAAAATAGGTACCCAAAAGAGGCACCAATTCAAAAAAATAATAAATAAAATCACATGTCAACCAGTTGCATGGGGACACAAAGGGACAGAAATTTGGGTGTAAGAGATCATTTTCCATTTTATTAGTCTATTTCCTTTGCGAAGCAAATGTTCTGTCCAGGATCTATCTTACAAAGACGACACGTATTCAAAAAATATTAAATTTTCAAGAAATTGAGTATGAGTTTTGATTTAGCATACATGTCGCAATGTGCATCAAAGAAGAGCTTAATCAAATTTAAATGGGCAAATTTATTAAGGGTTGAGGGAACTCATGGATCTTATAAAAAATTGGAACGGGATGTTTTTCTGGAATAACTTTGGTTGTCATAAAGGAAAAGATTTTGTCCCATAAAATGGAAATTTGGCCTTTCCAATAAATGTACCTGGGTTCTTTGAAATATTATCCCTTTGTAATGAGAGAGCAGTAATCTTCTTCTTGATTGACATATGAATGAGTAATTCAATTAAAGTTACATTTCAGGTGGTGAAGTATATATGTATAGAAGAGTTTTAGAAAGCTTCTGTTAAGATTCTAAAGAAGATTGAGAGATTTTTCCGGAAAAAAAAATAAAAATGAATGAGTTGCGCAAAATGTATGCGTTTTTTAGTTGTCCTATTCAAGATTTTAAAGTATTCTTAATAACTTTTCTTATTTAATGGTTAGGAGATATCCATAATTCCCTCTCATAGTTTCTTTCTTTATTGTCTCATACTCATCTTAACTAAATGTTTAAACCCATCTCTAACGTCGGTTACTTCTTTAATTCTAATTTGTGTCTTGTCTTTTTTCTTTTTTGGTAAACCAAGTTGTTTAAATCCAAATCGTAAATTATCAATTCTTTTCTTATTAATATCTTATATTACTTTTGTTTTATAATCAATAGATTAAACTAGCATTATTTTAGATACATATAAAACAACCATTTTACCCGTGCAAATTTGCACGGATTCATGGCTAGTGATTATCATAATTTTATAACCATCATATATTAGGACGCAGTCCATCTTGTAAGGTGGGTTAGGTATTCGTCCTTTGGAGTTGTCTAATAAAGCTTTGCTTAACAAATAGCTGTGGAGGTTTGGCATGGAAAGAAATGCTTCATGGAAGAGATTGGTGGTGGTATGGGGAATCTAATATGGGTTGGACTAGTGGTAGTCTGGAAGGGGTCGGAGGTTGTGGAGTTTGGGCCAATATTCGCAAAGGGGAAGATGTTTTTTTTCCAGTTTGTTAAATTTAAGGTCAATAATGGAAAGAGGGTTCGATTCTGGCATGACCCAAGGTGTGGGAGGGAGGCGCTGGCTAATTTGTTTCTGGCTTTTTATAATCTGACAGAAGTCAAATGGGGAACGGCAAAAGATTACATGATTAGATCTTTTGTGTTTTGTTCTTGGAACATACAACCTAGATGAAACTTAAATGATTGGGAAATAGAGGAGATGGAGCATTTAATGGAGTTTCTAGACCGATAAAACCTAGGCGATGGGGACAAGCAAAATGAGATGGTGTGGGTTTTAGAAGAAGAGAAAGACTTCTTTGTTAGATCGATGTATGAGGAGTTGGGCTCCCCTAACCAGTCCCCATTCCCGAGGGAGTGTGTTTGGCACTCGCATGTGCCATCTAAATTCACTTTCTTGTTGTCGGAAGTTTGGTGGAACAGGATCCCAACGATAGACAATCTAAGAAGGAGAGGCATGATTCTCCCCAATTGGTGTTGCTTATGTAAGGAGGACGATGAATTAGTTGATCACACCTTTATGCACTGCCCATGGACAGTTTTGTGTTGGACATACTTTATTGCCAATTTTGGAGTAGTTTGAATCCAACTACGCTCAATCAAAGAGTCACTTTATTGTTGGTCGTAGCAAACTCTTAGCTCAGGAAGAGACTTGGGCAAGGATATGTGGATGAAGTTGCCAACGGTTATCTACGGAGCTATTTGGGAGGAACGCAACAAGCAAATCTTTGAAGATGTTGCAAAGAACCCTCTAAAATCCTTGATTGTATCCTCACGAAAGTATACGGGTGACTTTTCCTGGCCCAATCTAGGGAACCCCCTCCATACAGATCTTGGATATTTGATTGGAATCTCCTATTGTATTGTGATAGGTCTTATGTTAGTTCAAGAAACGTGCAAGGGCCCCTTTGTATCTTGAGCATTCCTCATGCTGTTTTAATACATTATCCTTTCTCAAAAAATATTTACTAGGACACAAATCTACATAACATCAGCATATGGTTGTTGTACAAGAGAAATCACAACGTGAAATTGTTAGATGCTAAGACAATCTTTTAGAAGAGACCATAGGTTGTTAAGGACATCTAACGGTTGTAATTGTGTTGTGACTCAAGAACTGTGAGACCATCCAATGACTTGTGCTGGTTTACTCGACCAAATCCTCCTAGCTTCCGCCAAAATCAGAAAAGCTGGCCTACCCAGCCAAATCCTTCTGGTTTGGAGCAAAAACCAGGAAGGATGATCCACTATTCAATGGCTCCCACTTGAGGTCCGTTAGTTCAGACATCAAGAAGATTGAATGATCACAAAGATCTGATGGGTCAAATTTTTTTTACCATACAATGGAATGGAATTTTCAGCTCATTCAAATCATGCAATCATGTCAACTTTTGATATCATAGAGCTCCAAACCCATCAGGTTTGGATTATATATAGAACAAGATTGTACAGGGGAATGTCCTCTGGTTAAGTTAGTACTATCATACCCCCAAGACAATAGAAGAAAATAAGCTAATTGCTGAAACAATAAGAACACCTAGGATTCTCACATGTATATACATTCTGAGGTCCTATGAAGAATCATCTTCAACCAGAGGATTTAGACAAAGAGAGGTCAGAAATGCCCGCAATCAGATCACCAAGTGCTTCATCATTTGAATCTGGGCCCAAATTGTATGGTGTCGAAGGTATAGCTAGGAGGGCATTCTCTTCAAGGGCCTTTTCCAGCTGTTTAACAACTTCATCTTCTTCAGCGGGTATATACAGATCCCAGACCCTGAAGATATCCCCTGATGATGACTCTATCTCATTTGTGAACCCTAAATCCACCCCTTTATCAGCATCTTCATCTTTTTTAGAATCACGATGATTCAACAAAATGTCATTCCGCAGGTATCCCTGGTATTTTGTGGTTTGTGTCTTTTCACTGTCAGGAACAAGAGTGTCATCAGTACCTCCAGGAAATTGTGCACTTTCGGCTACCTCACTAATTGGAACTAGATCTTCATCAGTTCCACCTGGAAATTGTGCAGTTCCTGCCTCCTCACTCATTGGAAAGTCACCATCAATCAGCCTTGGATGGCCATCAATATCAGTTGCCAAGGAATTGTAATGCAAAGTGGATTCGGAACTAAGAATATCTAGTAGGGCATCTTTTAGAGCATTCCAACTACCATCAGACAATTCGGGGTCATTAATCAGGCAAGAATCGACCCATGCTGCATCTTCCGGAGAGAGCACATCCCCACTTTGGACAGAATCCTTTGAGTTGGTGGAAATAACAGAGGAAACAAAGCTTTGCCAAACATCACCTTCAATTGCCATGGCTACAAAAGTGTTGGAGCTAATGTTAGTAGAAAGAAGAACAGATGTACACCCAAACAGTCAAGGGTGGTGAGAATCCACCACACCCACAAGTGATAAAAGAAAGAAGTAATTGTCCCTGCCTGTGAGACACACTGTATCCTACAAAGGAGATCTTACTAGGTTAAAAACTTGACCTGATCGGACTCATATTCACTAATTTGGTTGACATTTTGCAGGCAGTGTTCCTCATGTTCTTTTCTTTTCCGACTGCTGGTAATTGATCGTTCAACTGGGTCAATTTTGGGTCCAAGAGACTGGACACAGTCCCTGCCTGCGCCCGGATTTCGTGCGCACAAAAGAGGGTGCACAAATTGTGCGCATGGACGAGGGGGCTGACGCATCAGCACCGAAAAGTGATTTACACTTTTTGGGAGCATGCTTATCACTTCTCGGCGCTGATATGTCCGCACCCTGGTCCTTGCGCACCTCTTTTGTGCGCACGAAATCCGGGGGGTCTCTGCCTACGCAGCAAGTGTGCAAACATACAACACAGACAGAACCATAGAAGGACAACTTCTACCCTGACAAAAATGCTCCTAAAAAAATTAAAAACATAAAAAGCAGCTACTAACATCTCTAATTAACAAAATCCATAGCGCAACGCATGCAAAAGAAAATTCAGTAAACAAAACAATCTTAGGAAGATTGCAAGACAGTAATTAAATGACCAAGAGTATTGGGAAATCGTAGATTAGGAGGATTGCTAGGCAGTAATATAAAGACCAAGAATATTGGGAAATTGTACTGCTCAGGGTTAATCATTTAGTCAGCATTATCCAGTTCTCTCTTCTCTCGCTCTGGTAATGAGAGATCTTTCAACCTTGTCTTCTGAACAAGCAAATATCTTTGTCTAAAGTGACAGTTTTCAGAGGCAACCGGCAAGAGTCCCCTCCAGCTTGCAGATTTTAGGAGGGATGGATCTCTGCCTGTGATCTGGAAATAAATAGTGAAGTAAAGATGCAGTCATCCGATAAAGCATTCCTTGAAAAAGATGAAGAAGCCACACACAAATTTCAGAGGATGATGAAAACTTGATACAACAGATGTGCAATCATTGAGTTCAAAATGATAGATTGAGAGTGGCAGAAAAGAATAAGGATCTCGACAACCACAAATGGGAATTGTGCTTCCTCAGTAAGTTCACCACAAAGAACTATATTAATTTTCAAGGTCCGAAATTCCTGTCAGGAAATGAAATGGTATCCAAAACATGGTATGGAAATGAGAAAAACAGATCAAGGAATATACATTTTCTAGTTCCATCACCATATAGATATCCAAAAAGTACTAGATAGTTCACCTTGGACATTTAACAAGAATCTAATACTAATCACAAGGTGGAAACCAAAGATTAGTTTTAAAAAACTTAGCTTTATAAAAGTTGATTGCTAGGTCAGTATCCATGATCTTCCTCTCGAATACGATATAAAAGCTGCAAGTAAAGACTTCGCAGAAAAAATGGGTACATTTAACGGCTATGATAAGAGAGATCTGATTGGAAAATATATGAGGATTAAGGTGGGAATAAGGCTGATGGAACCACTCAGACTAAGTCACACGTTGGAGGGAGACAATAAGCTAGACCTTGTTCTTCCTTTGCCGTATGAGAAATTACCAATTTTTTGCTATTACTGTGTCAAGTTAGGCCATGAAATCAAGGAATGTGAATCCTACTCCAACAAAAAACAAAAGAGATACAATATTGACATTATCCAACAAAGGCATTGTTTTAGGAGTCATATAGAGCTTAAATAATCAATAAGAAAATTTCTCAACAGAAGGGAGATCCTAACCCAGTTGTCAAGTATCCTCATCAAATCAATGCGGCTAGGGATAATCTCACACCAAAGAGAAGGGTATCACAGGGAGAAAGATGAAGACGAGCTGAATTGACGACACAGTGAACAAAACCCACTCAATTGGGAACTCACCAAGTCTTACCCTGTGAAAAATCGTGCATTGATGGCAAACCCAAAAAGGCAAGCCAACGTGCTGACACAGAGCTAGCACTATGGTGTGAAACTAAGGTCTGATGCAGTACAATAGTCAAAGAGAATGGCTATTTTCTGCACGGATTTTAGAGAAAAAAAAAAAAAGGGGGGGAAAAAAGAGAGAAAAGAGACGAAAGAAGAGAGAAAATGAAAGAAAAGCCCACCTCATGTGAGGGGTTGAGAGAAAAACGTGGGATACCACACCCACTTCAACACAAACGTGTTTTCTTTTCAAATATTCATCTTCAATTGTTTTACATTGATCTAATGAGACATTTAAATAGGCACTACATGAATAATAAAATAAAATAAAATCATAGATTCTAGATCTTCTAACAAAATAAACTTGCCAAACAAAAAAAGACTTCTAAAAAAAAAAGGAATCTTGGTTGGCACAATATTTGGCTTGGTGGCCAAATTATTGGGCCCCACAAGATCTGAACCAATCTCCTAAAATATTCTCCACAAAACTTCCTAAAAATCCAAAACTTGCTATCCAAGTTTTCTACAAAAAACACCATTCCCGTTTTTATGGACACCCCCTTGGTAATTTGGTCATAACTGTCCCAAATCACTTCGGAGTTGTGCAATCTTGGTCAAGTTAGAAAGGTAACTGAATAACCTATCTAATAACACCAAAATAAAATCAACAAGTCAATTTTTTGCCCGAGAAAAAGTGGGTCCACAGTGAAAAACGGGACTACAACTAAAAACAAAAAAAAAACTAACCATAGCACTAATGGCCTTATTACAAAATTACCACTAATTAACAC
>JAOXJP010266437.1:0-20540 GCA_025762735.1 Platanus orientalis
AAAAAATTCAAATTTTCGATTGACACCATGAATCGGTGGGTTTTGATCCCAAACCCACAGATCCATGGTCATTTCATGACAAACATACCCAAATCTTTTTATTTTATTTTATTCCTAATGTTTGTAATTTTTTTCATTTTCAACAAAAATGCCTTTAGATCTACAAAACATGGATCAAATCGTGTTTTTTATGCATGAAATCAGTAGATCTAGCATCTATTTGTGTGGATCTACTGATTTTTTTTTAAAGAAGTAAATTTGAAAAAGAAATGAAAAAACACTTACCGTTAAGCAAACTAACGAAGAACACACTAAAATCGTCCACTTTGATCCTTTAAATCTTCAAGATTTGAAGGTTTCTCTTCAAAAAGATTGTAAGATTTAATCAATACAACAATTTTGTAGCAACAACAATATTTTTGTAGAGCTTCAATATGAGTTTGGGGGGTTTCTATACGAAATCCCCCAAAAAATATAGGTTTTAACATTTCTGTGGGTGGGACAACGGTCCTGGCATCTGGATCGTCTGATCCGGCTTCCAGGATCGCTGAGACAAAAAAAACTGTTACGTATCGTCCGATCCAGTCTCCGGATCCTCTGATATGGAATGATCCAGAACGATCTGGTGCCATATCGGACAATACGGAAACTAGATCTTCCGATACCTGAAGGATCGCGAGTTGCCTATGAATATCGGACCGGACAAGGGCGATCCCGATACGGATTGTCTGATATGATCCTGTATCGTTTGATATTTAAAACCATGTTTGTGAGTCTATATATAAGGCTACACGTTTTTGTATTGATATGATGAAATTGATAAAATTTTTGATTGGTTTCTTGCTCTCCATGAGTGGAACTCCTCTTCTTCAAGTTTTTGGTGCCTAAACTTGAACCCAAGGATGGTGATGTCCAAGGGGTTGTGAGGTAGGTGGTTACCCACATCCAGGTGGTGCTATCTTCTTCTCTATTTTTCAGGTTTCTTAGTTCCACCATTGAAGCTTGCTGTCTACATACCCAAAAATTGGAATTCTTCATCCATCCTCTCCCATCTTCATCATCCAACCCCATAATTAATCCTTAATAGCTGGCCATTCTATTCCTTCCATTCCTTGATCCTCTTTTGACATCACACCTTAAATACCTTCATCCAAACCCTACACCTCCATTAAAATCAGCCGGCCACTCCCACAATCCATGGTCAACAACAACAACAACAAACAACGTTATCTCAACTATTTGGGGTCGGCTACATAAATCCTGTTCCGCCATTCTGTAGATCAAAATAACGTATTTCTAGGATTCATGTTTAAATGGTTTGAGTGGGTTTTATAACCGGTTCTCAATCAGATGCCAACCACTCCCACAATCCATAGTCCTTTCTATAATACCATCCCATCTATCCTATCCTTGCTGCCTAAATTTCCAGCAACCCATCTGCTTGATATCCTTTCTATTTACCACAATAAATCCCATCCTATAGCCTGTGGTTATTTATAAAACCCCATCCCAATTGTTTTTCTGAACCAAAACCCTAAACCCACTACACCTAGTAATTAAGAAAGGCCAAATTAAGACTATACTTCTATAAAGTACAACAACCAAAAGTCTTAATTAAACAACTAGTAAAACCAATGGGACCATGGAATTATGAGTCTTTTCTTGGGCTTGCTCAAATAGATTTGATGGGCTTCATGGACTTTCAGGCCATCAATGTTGGCGCATAGGAAATAAAGATGGGCTGGTTCATCCCCTGCGTTATCTTTATTGTTGTATTCGGTTCCTAGGAAAAACTAGGTCTAATGTCAACTAGAGTTGGCACTATATGTGTATAGGAGCGCATAAATATTCAGAATTCTTTCCAGGATTGCTTTAACAGGCATAAAATGTTATCATTGAACCAAAATGATCATGAACTTGATTTACTAGCTTTAGCTACAGGTGACTTTTGTCTTATTTAGCCGAAAAATTGGTTAAATCTTTTCAGGACTGTCTTTAACAGGCATACAATGTTATCATTGAACCAAAATGATCATATGAACTTGATTTACTGGGTTGTTTTCTGCCCATGAAATCTCAAAAGATTATGTTTTCCATAACAACATTATAGTGGCCCAATGCTGCCCTTATTTTTGGGGTACTAAAAAGTTTTATTAAACAGAAAGCACATTACAGGATTTAATTGTGGTGAGATCGATTGTACAATGTCATTTAAAGAATTATAGATTAGTTTGAAGCTGTGAGAAAGGCGGAGGTGGGGGGGGGCATCAAACCACATTATGACTTGAGCTAGGTGTCGGTTTATTTCAGCAAACAATCAGCGACAAAATTTGCCTCTCCATAGGCGCTTTGATGTGGAACAAGAAACCATCCATAGTCAAATTGTTGGAAATAAAAAAACAGGCTTTGAAGACATATTCAAGGAGAAAGAAGGCTAGTCAACAAGCCTTGATATGGGTCTTGGGATCTCATTTGAGATAAGTAATTTTATTTGTGTCTTTTTATTGTTTACATGGGTTTTAAAAAACCCAGGGGTATTCTTGTCATTTTTATTTATTAGATGTGATGTTCAATCATTAGCTTTTGTTCTTTGAGTTTTCTTTTAATAGTTTTTAAAAATCTTTTAAGTTTTGCTCAAGTTGGTAGGGAGTTTTAAAGGTTTTTTGCACACTTTTCTAGTGCAGGGGAGTTTTGTAAATTTTTCCAATAGGACTGGAAGCCCACCTATTGGAAATTTGGAACATATAAATAGTTCTGATAACTCCAGTTTTGGAGATCCATGGCTAAATATTGATTTTTGGCTGTTACCACTATTTGGTTGAGTGATTCCTAAACCTTAATAGCGATTCCTAGAAACCCTAGAGTGATTCTTCTTCTTCCTTCTCTTCATCTTATATCTTCTTACGTCTTCTCATATTACAAAGATACATCAAAGGCCCCAGGATTCCAAGATAAGTCTTTCTTGAAGTTCTAAAGTTTTGTTTCTTGTCTTGTTTATTTCCTTGTGTTTATTGGGCTGATTTCTACAATTTTGTTCTGCTGTATTTTCTGGGACAAATCTGAGTTTTGCTTGTTATATATCCTTTTACTAATCTGTTTGCACTCAATTATGGAGGGTTCAATCTTCATTCATAACCCTATAATCCTGTAAAGTTTCACTTTAATCGGAGAAGTTTAAACCTATTTTCTGTGGTGTCCTAGTTCTGTTCAGCAACTAGAACTTCTAGATTTTGTCTTTCTTTAATTTGTTTAATGCATATTTTGAGGGCTACTTCCAACTTATTTGAACCTTGTTTAGATTTCTCTTGGGTTCATACCCGCTAGACATCTAAGGCCCTAGGCCATCCTATATTAGTTTGGTATTAGAGCTTTTCTTCCTACATCATCCTCTTTGGTCCTACATCATGCTTATATATGTAGCCTTTATCGCTTTATGTGTTAATGTTCATTTAACCAAGTTCCCAAGTGCCGTGGTGGCACAAGCCTATCTTTAAAATTTATTGTAGTTTAAGAGAATGATTTTTTTTTTGAAAAAAAAAAATGTGAAAAAAAACACTCGTTCTCTTGATAATCCTAGTGAGGTGTACTGTTGTGGCCACCTGGAGGTCATCTCCAATGGCATAGGATTCTGCAGATCATTCATGCTTCCACCCAGTATGGGAAGTGCTTCAACTTCCTCTGTTGGGGCTAAAAATTCAAGTAGTAATAGTGTCTCAAAGACGCACTGAGATGACTTTTTCAAAGATAGTAAACAATTAAATCTAGTTGTGCAGTCATTGTAGATGAAGTCTTCAATCTAATATAGAAGCAGGAATAGAAGAAGTGAAGCAGGAATAGAAGAAGTGAAGAAGAGGAGAAGGAAGAAGGGAGAAAGACGAATGAGATTGGGAGAGAAATCCTATGAGGTCTGAATCCACTCATACGAATGTATTCATTCATTATTTATATTAGGGTTACATGGTGTATAATACCAACCGTATCCCTGTATATATACATTAGACTAAAAAGACAATTATACCCATTGACTATAGATTGCTACAATCCACCTCAAGCTAGTATGTAGATAGAACACATACCCAACTTACTAATATAGGTATGAAATATGGGACTGTTTTACCCCCTTAGTGAATAGGTATGCAAGCTGCTCATCTGTCTTCACAAACGGAATGCAAATTTGACCAGACATAAGCTTTTCTTTGATAAAATAACGATCAACCTCAATATGCTTGGTCCAGTCATGCTAAACAGGATTATGGGCTATCCTAATAGATGCCTTATTATCATAAAATAAACGCATCAGACCTGGAACAAGAAAACCCAGTTCAAACATGAGCATTTTTAGCCATAACAATTCACATATACCATGCACCATAACTCTGTATTCAGCTTCAGCACTTGAGCGAGCAACAACAGTTTTTTTATTACCCTTCCAAGTGACCTAATTTCCTTTAACAAGGGTGCAATATCTAGAAGTAGACCACATGTCAGAGATGGAACCTACCCAATTAGCATTTGTATATGCCTCCACATGTAGTCCGGCTTTCTTAGTAAACAACAAATCATGGCCTGGGTGTCCTTTAAAGTACTTAAGTATCTGATACACAACTTTCATATGAATGGTGGTAGGGGCGTGCATAAATTGACTGGTAACACTGATAGCATAAGCAATATCTGGCCGTGTCAAGGGCAGATTAAGTAATTGTCCCACCAGTCGTCTGTATCTTTCTATATCAACATGTTTGTCATTATCACCTTCCTTGAACTTTTGATGAGGATCCATAGCTGTAGCAGCAGGTTTACAACCCAATATCCCAATTTCACCAAGAAGATCTGGAGTATATTTTTGTTGAGATATGAAGATACCTTCTTTGAACGGACAACCTCAATCCCAAGAAAATGCTTAAGGTGCCCTAGATCTTTTATGTCAAACTCTTTCACCAAATAGCACTTCATTTTCTCCATTTCAATCTCATCATTACGGTGATGACAATGTCATCCATGTACACAATTAATGTTGTTATCTTGCTACCCCATCTCTTAACAAAGATAGTATGATCAACCTGACATTGAGTATAGTTATATGACACCATGGAAGCATGAAACACTCAAACCACACTCTAGGCGATTGTTTCAAGCCATAAAAAACTTTCTTCAACTTGCAAACTTTTCCCCTACTCAAGGCGATTTGGAATCCAAGTGGGAGCTGCATATATACTTGTTCAAGATTGCCATGTAGAAAGACATTTTTCACATCCAACTAGAAATACAACTTACCTTAGTTTGCAGCCAAAGATAGAAACACACAAATAGAGTTCATCTTAGAAACTAGAGTGAATGTCTCTTGCTAATCAACTCCATAAGTTTGGCTATAGCCCTTAGCAACTAGGGGAACTTTATACTTGTCTACCCTTCCATTTGGTTTCAACTTAGCAGTAAAGACCCATTACGAATAACTGGTTTTTTGTCGACTGGAAAATCCACAATGTACCAAGTTCTATTATTCTCCAAGGTATGCATCTCCTCTTCCATTGCCTCGTTCCACTTGGGTTGAGTGAGAGCTTTAGACACATTGCGAGGAATAACAACAGATGACAAAGCAACTACAAAGGAACGAATAGAAGGAGACAAGGCACTATAGAACGCATAGTTAGAAACAGGACTGGCTCTGTGGAAGATGTGACAAAATGAGCAATGGATCGAGTCTGTGAATGAAATCCACCTTTACTATTTACAAAGGAACCACACTGTGAGTGACCCTGAATCTCCTGCAAAGGACAACCATGAACATCCCAGTAAGTCTCCTTAGTGTGCCTTGATCGACCATAATGTTCACACTTTATCTCTATCGTCCTATGAGGCTTCACCTTGGCGTCCACCACCACGACCATGATCAATGACGATACTAATGCTGGATGATCAATGACAGGATGATGTAGCTGAAGCATAAGTTGTCATTGATTTTCCTGAGAAAAATATGAGAACACCTCATCCAAGGGAGGAAACAGATCGTTGCCAAGAATTTTCACCTGAATAGGCTCATAATCAGGGTGCAAAACAACCAACAATGCTAAGATACGGGTCTTCTCTACTTCCTAATGATAAACTGCTGCATCTACAGAACATTGAGCTGTAAACCCCTTGTAGAAATCTATCTCTTCCCCTAAATTGCACAGGGTGGAGTAATATGAAACCAATGGCTGATCTCCTTGTCTTACCTGGGACACCTTCTAATGAAGATCATACATACGGGCCATACTCCCCTTCTTGGAAAAGGTTTTCGTAACTTGACTCCCAAATAACCTTGGCTGTTGGTAGAAACAAATAATTAGTGGCAACATTCGACTGCATGGAGTGCAATAGCCAGGACATAACCATGGTTCCATCTAGATGAACTGTAGTAATAAAGCTTGCCTGATTGTGACCAAGTAAGAAAATTGGTTCCATCTAGACAAACTGGAGTAATAATTGTATTTGGGGACTCATTCACAACTCTCCCAAGAGGTCCAATATTAGTATTACTACTGGTTGAGCCTGACTTTAAGCCTTCTTCTGACATTCTGTGATATCTAGTAAGGAGGGACTACTGAAACCGGTCTCCACTGATTGCAACTACAACCTGATCACACGGTTACTCAATCACAACCACTGTATGACTTCCACCAGTCCACTGCATTCAAAGAATGGGTACCACAGTCTCATGTGTCATGCTTCTTTCCAGCAACTGAAAAATGACACCCAGATAAGCCCAGAACCAGGGTCTCATGATAGAATCATGAAATCAGGCCTTTTGTTTGCAACTGTGAAGCATAACCAACAACAGAACACTAGATAGCTTCAAAGACAATAAGAAGCTAGAAATACCATATTTGTTCCCAGGGAAAGTCACATTCGACCATCAGAGAATTCACGTCATAGGCCTGGGCGGTAAACATACTTCACGAAAATTAACACCAATCACTCAAATCTCCACCAAATCAGATGAGACAACTTGCACTATACTCCACTGGTTTGGGCAATCAATTCCTTGTTAGCCAATTTGTGGGAAAAAATCTAGAGCCAATCATATCATCTGGAACACAAAAATCTAGATTTTCTGAATTTTTGTGAAGAAAATCCCTTCATAAATGTTTTGGATCATCAAATCTTCAAATCACCACTGCATAAATTCAAGATAATTCATGATGTCTCAAAAACGACTATAAAACCCAATGTCGATGGTGCCAATGCTGAGGTCAGTCATACGGATGCTGACGTCAATGTCGGTACTGTGTCACAGTGATGAGTCCGTCAGTGGATCTGTGTTAACCACACTCTGATACCAGGATAAAGTCTTCAATCTAATATAGAAGCAGCAATAGAAGGAGAGAAGAAAAGGAGAAGGAAGAAGGGAGAAAGAAGAACGAGATTGGGAGAGAAATTGTATGAAGTTTGAATCCACATACATATGTATTCATTCATTAATTATAAAAGTATTACTAAGTGTATAAAACCAACGGTACCCCTGCATGTATACATTGGCCTAAGACAATTATGCCCATAGAATTAAGTTAGAAAAAATCAGGGAAGCTCCAAAAGTTTAAGAAGAGATGCATGTTTTACTCGTTCTATTATCTATTTTGCTTCTTTCAGCTTTACTTTTCATGTTTAAATTCAATTTTCCATATTCTTCATATATATATATATATATATATAAAATTTGGCAGTGGTGTTGTTAATTGTTGTTTTACTATTTTGAATGCTATGTACATTTTCTCAATATACCTTTACCTGAACTTACACCCTGCATTTATTCTGGCACTGACGCACATGCCAGTCTCCATTTTATATAGGTATGCCTTAAAAATTTTGCAGCAACACCTTACAAAAGCTTGTGAACTGTGTTAACTTCTACTGTCTTTTATCTTTTGGAGTGCCTCAGTTTTATTAAGTGTTTATCTTCAGAGATATTTGAGTGTTATTACTGAATGAATTGGTTGAAATGTGAACTCACCCAATTGCTTGCTTTTCTGGTCTGTTAGAACTATCAGTAGTCTTACAGTTTTCTCCCTTTCCCAGGAGAAGAATGTCAGGACTGAACTTGTTCCCCACGAGGGTTTAAATTTTACAGAAGAAATGTCAAGTGCTACGTCATTTGCTAGGCAGTTAGCCGACCAAATGACACTCGCCAAGGCATACGTGATTATTGCAAAAGAGCACAATAACCTACACCTTGCTTGGGAGCTCAGCTCAAAAATCAGGAGTTGTCAGCTCTTGCTCTCAAAAGCTGCCATGAGAGGGAAACCCATCACAATGGATGAAGCACAACATATAGTTGAAGGCCTGTCATTACTGATCTTCAAGGCACAAGATGCACATTATGACGTTGCGACCACAATCATGACGATGAAGTCCCACATCCAAGCCCTTGAAGAGCGTGCTAATGCAGCAACAGTGCAGAGCACAGTTTTCGGGCAGTTAGCCGCAGAGGCGCTACCCAAGAGCCTCCACTGCCTGCATGTCAGACTTACAGCCAATTGGCTTGGAAAGTCTGTCCTACGGGACCTCGCTGATGAGAAGAGAATCTCCCCTCGGCTTGTGGATAACAACCTCTACCACTTCTGCATATTCTCAGATAATATGCTGGCTACTTCTGTAGTTATTAACTCCACTGTCTCAAATGCTGACCATCCAAAGCAGCTTGTCTTCCACATTGTCACAGATGGGGTCAGTTATGGAGCAATGCAAGCATGGTTTCTCAGAAATGACTTCAAGGGGTCCACGATAGAAGTGCAGAATATAGAGGAGTTTTCTTGGTTGAATGCCTCCTACTCTCCCATAATGAAGCAGCTCCTTGATGCAGAGGCAGGGGAACCAAAAGGTGAAGCGAAGTTTCAGAATCCTAAGTATATATCATTGCTGAATCACCTAAGATTTTACATCCCAGAAATATATCCCTTGCTGGAGAAGGTGGTCTTTCTAGATGATGATGTTGTTGTCCAGAAGGATCTGACCCCTCTTTTCACATTGGACTTACATGGAAACGTGAATGGAGCAGTGGAGACTTGCCTTGAATCATTCCACCGTTATTACAAGTACCTCAATTTTTCCAACCCAATCATCAGCTCAAAGTTTGACCCACAGGCCTGCGGATGGGCATTCGGAATGAATGTTTTTGATCTGATTGCATGGAAGAAGGCAAATGTGACTGCACGATATCACAACTGGCAGGGACAGAATGCTGACCGGACTCTCTGGAAGCTGGGGACCCTTCCTGCTGGCCTTTTGACTTTTTATGGACTGACTGAGCCACTTGATCGGAGATGGCATGTGTTAGGGTTGGGGTATGATTTGAACATTGACAACCGTCTGATCGAGAGTGCAGCCGTTATTCACTTTAATGGGAACATGAAGCCATGGCTAAAGCTGGCTATCAGCAGGTACAAATCTCTATGGAACCGGTATGTAAATTATACACACCCAATCCTCCAAGGTTGCATCACAAGTTAAAAATGTGCTAGTTTCTCTTCTGGGCCAATTGGTGCAACCTTCAGTACTCTTGGCCTCTTGATTAATGGTCACTCGTAGAGTCAACAGCAAAAGTTTTAGCTTGCTTAGAAGCATTTCCTTCTCTTTTTTATTTTGAGAGTAAAAAAGAAATTTTTATACATCAAAAGCATGAATGTACTATGTCTAGGGATATGGGGAATTCATTTTTGGCTGATGGGAGTCTCCATTCTCCCTTTCAGGAAGGTTTAGATTATTTGCTGTGTAGCAAATTTTGTAATAATTTCTCTGCGCTGTTAGATTGCAATGTATTTGGACCATAAAATTTTAACTCAACCAGATAATCTGGTGAGAATTGTAAAACAAGTTTTACAAGGCCCTGGTTTTTGGGTCATTCTCTCAATAATAGTTTGGGGTTTTGGAGTGCTTAGCCAGTTCTAATCAATGTTGGTGTCTCTGACGGGAACCAGGAATTTATAAACCCAAATCCAACCCCTAACTTTGACGGCTTAACTCGACTCCATTAGTTGACTTACCATGCAATTGGTGCAATTCAACTTGCTGATTTGGCAAGAAAAGCTCAATACAACACTCGAATGGCTGATTATTTAGTTTTATTAATGCTATTGAATGTTAACTGTACTAGCACTGATGTTTGTTATATCATATGTTTCATTAATGTTAAAAAAAGTCGGTATTTTCCTCAAAAGTGTTTATCGAATACATTCTAAATGCATTATTTGTTGTTTTTCTTGCATGAAAGCAATGGATCTAGCATCTATTATGCTGATCTACTGTTTTCTTGCAAAAACAAATAAATTAATTGAATTAAAATGCTTAAAAACTTACTTTGAAATGTCCCCGTGAATAACAAAAAAAAAAAGGTTTTAATCTGTTCAAATCTTGAGATTTACAGGCTTTTTTTTTTTTTTTTTTTATGAAAATCAGTAGATCTTTGGAGATTAATTAGGTAATAATTAGATGATTGAGAAAATTTTGGGAGAAAAAAATTACTGTGGGAGCTCAAAACAACAGCGGAATGATTTTTGGTCACTGTTTATTGTTTTTTTTTTTTTTTTTTTTAATTTATGAATAGTACATTCCCCAAGTCGGATCAGATAATCCAATCGATTTTCTTAGGATTGGCCTACAAAGCCTGATTTGAGGGATTAATTTGAATTGGCTGAGTTTTAAAACCATGCATAGCAATCCATTATCCAATTTATTGCTTGAATACCCATTGCTTCAAATATAAAGCTAAAATGTTATGAATGATAAATCTAACAGCACGTGGTTGCAACGGACAACAGAAAGCAGAAAGAGATGGTGTTCATTCTTCAAGATGTGCAACCATTGGCAACCATTGAGCCACTGCCTTAATTCACAACACTCTTTGTGAAACCTCTCACTTCAGTCCCAACCCCCAGTCTGTTATCTTCAAGAAAAACGAAACCTACAGCCTTCCAACAGAAATTTTAGATGCTTTCTAACTCAAAATTCGTAAGTTTAAATCTCCACATAGCAAATTAAGTGTCTTAAGCCAAAAAAAATACAGGTGAAAATGAAAGCCTGTTTCTTCAAAATTCATCAAACTTGGCAAAGCTGGATGCTTATTCATAGCCATTGAGACCCTAAATTTCTTGGAAGAGGAGGGATCCCAATGAACTTTAACAGAAATTAGATTGATGTATAGCCACCTTGACAGATTCGGATTTGAAAGAGAATTCCCCTGGTGAATCAACTGTCTTTCATGTATGTTGTTTTTTGATAGTTTAGATTTACTATAATCTTTCACAGAATATCAAAACCTGCTGTTTCTTCATGGATCGCAGTGCTCCTAGCCATTGTGCAACAGGATCTATGGGATAGAGCTCTTGACCTTCCCCTTGCTTGGTATGAAAGAAGACTAAAATCCAACCAATTTACATTATCTGCAGTACTATAAGCTTGTAGTTATCTGAATCTTCTGATGAAAGTGAAGCAGTACCACAACCTAATGCCCAAGGTGGGTTTTGATCAAAATATGGTCTTGATTAGTACCACAGCAGCAAGGTACTTACATTGTGCAATTTAAGCATCAGAAACTGTTTGATGGAATGTCCAAAGAGATGTGGTCTCATGCAACCCAATAATACAGTCTACCCATTCCCTCCTAAAGAATTTTTGAGGATATTGAGAAGCCAGTTCATGTGGTCATTGACTCCACCATCTTTGACTTAATGGGCTCTCTCTAGGAGATCCAAAGGGACTGGTATTCCAGCTTTCTTATGTAATTTTCTTGTCTTTGGCTTCATCTCTCAATGAGGCCATTTTTCTTCTTCTCTTTCTTGTTCTAGCCCCTCGTTCTTTTGCTCTTTAATAAATAAATTATTCATCAAAAATAAAATAAGTAATACAGTCTACCCAAGAGTTCGCGGTCAATGCCACCTTGTAATTGTACCATTTAATGCGGGTAGAAAGAATAGAGGTGAACGTCTACAGTAGGATTTCTTCAAGCTTGTGCGAGGTCAGCCTACTGAGAAGGAAGGAAGATAGATGCCGATGCGGTTTAAAAGGGTTTGGCTCCAATGTCTATGCAAGAAATACTTGAATTAATTTCATGTTAAAACCGATGTGCCATTGGTATCTTATGAATGAAAGGAATGGGGTACAGTTTGTCAGTTATAATTGCCGGTTAAGGAATAAAAAATGTTCCACCCCACAGAGCTCAGATGGTAGAGGATGGGATGAAGCTGAATCATGCTCTCATTCAGATCTTATTTTAGAGGTTGGAAGTATTTCAGTTCAATGACTCAAGTGTGTGGAGTGATTTCCATGTTAGAATGTTATTTTTCGCATGGAGGATATCCTTGGCCAAGCTTGATTCTTTGAGGAGAAATTGGTTCTACAAAATATAGCTTTCAGGCGTGATTGACCCTAATCGGGTGTCTGTAGGATCTAGTGCAATGTGGAGATAGTTGAGGTTGCTTCAGATTATCTTTTTGAGCTAGAACTCAAGATTAGGCAACTACATACTTCTTCACAAGTGCAGGCATTCGTAAGAAGATGCAAGGATGCAGAGGTGAGAGCTTTGATACATAAGAGGTGGGTGAAGAAGAGTGCAGTTAGATTGAGATCAGACAAATTACTTACTTAGGCTTGTGAATACATTGCACCTCATTTCAAAGAAGATCAACTGTTGTTGTCGATCAGTTGAGAAAATTAACAAAGTGTGTCATGTTCCCAATATGAACCTCTTACTACAAGAAATCTCAGATAAAGAGATGGAGCTTGCTCTTAGAGGGCATAGAGAAAAGTTAGCCATTGCTTATGGACTAATATAACCACTCCTAGAGAATTCTCATCGATATCGGTATCTCACGAAAAACTCGTCGGCGTGTGATGATTGCCAGAATGCAACCAATTTGGTATTGAAGGTCGGTGGCGAGATGCCATCACAAGAGATGGAAACTGCCTCTATCATTCAACAGTGGTGTTTTTTTTCATGTGGGAATTACTTATAAATATAGAAATCATATTTTTTACACGAAACAGCTTACCAAGCATGGAATGCATAAGCAAGAATGGTAATGCATTTTATAAGCCAAGAGGAGTCGCATTTTGTTACTTTTTTTTTTTGGTAAAAGGATAATGCATTAACTTGAAGAGTTCATACATGACATAGCTTCTTGATCTAAAGCACTTTGTATATCATTAGGGATAATACATCAAGGCTATTATTTCCAAAACAATTCTTGGCCACTAAGTGTGCCACTTTATTCTTGTTCCTACATGCATGCTGCATTATAATAAAATCAAAGTATTTGAAAAGTTCATTGCAATAACTAATGCAATTCCTGATCTCATTCTGGCAGTCCTCCAATGGCTCCTTCATAGCATCGATGACTATTTTTGAGTCTCCTTCCTATGATCAGCTTCTTTATTCCCATGGTGACAGCTGTTTGTAGTCAAAGTTGTGCTGCCTCACTCTCTACTAGAAGTGGTGAGCATATGATCCTTTGTTTATTTCGTAGTATAAGGCATTCTCCTCTTGAATTACGAGCAACGATCTCCATGCTTTCTTTCTGCTTCCTTGTAAAAAGTGTCTCATCAAAATTCATCTTTGCAAAGCCTTCTCTTGGAGGTGTCCATTTGTTATCCTCATTTGCCTTAACTTCCTAGGACCTGCTAGGTCCCCCAGGTCCTTTATTTGTTTGCATGCACTAGATAATAGTGAGTGTATATCCCATGATTTACCATTGAAAATAATTTCATTTATGTGTTTCCATATAGTCCAACAATAAATAGATATACATGCACATAGCCAATTTTTATCTTTATTTTTTATTTCATCCAAATGAAACCAATTATTGAACCAATATTTGAAATTGTTGCTATTATACCTAGTGCTTCTTATTGTTAGGGTTGAGGAGTGTCATGCTTATACCACTCTTGGGCAGGTCACTAAGATATGTAAAATAGTTTCATTTTGTTCATTGCATATTGGGCATATCGGGTCAATATTAATTTTCTTTTTTATCAAATTATTTCTTGTGGGTAGTGCATTGTTACATGCTTTCCACAAAGTGTTTTATTTTTTAGGGAATATTTAGTTGTCATAATTTTCCCCACGGAAAGTTTTTTTGTGGATTAGTACTTCGGTTTATGTTGATTCTTGCTTGTTCTTGATTTCATTCGTTGGTTGGGTTTATTTGTGCTTGATTATTAGGTGTCTCCCCTAATTCTATGATTTGTCTATTTATTCTTGTCTCTTGATTGCCATTCCCTATTTGTTGTTCTTCAATAATTTCTAAGGTGTCATATTCGTTATTTGATACTTCTACGTAGTATTTAGATTTGACCGTGTATTGTCCTTTTTTATCGTAGTGCCATATAATTCTATCATCTTGGTTTTTTTGGTTAATAGGTATTTACTATTTCCAATTTTATCACCATATTAATATACAAAGGGCATTAGAGGGTCAACCTTGGGTTTACAACAACAACTCACTCCTCATTCAAAGATAAAGACCTGGAACCAGCCTCTCAAAGGTCAAGTTTGAGGAATAAGAGTGCTGGATTCAAATCCATGAAGCACCTTTTGACTACCATATTGAAGCTGCAACAAAGGAATTTGCAGCAAAAATAGGTAGTTTCAAAAGCTTTGATAAAAGAGATCTCACTGACAAATATATTAGAATCAAAGTTGGGTTGAATGTTGGAAAACCTCTTAGACCTAAACTTACACTGGTTAGAGACAATAGGCTGGACCTCAAACTTCCCATTGTCTATGAGAAAGTCCTAGACTTCTATTATTATTGTGACATTATTGGCCATGAAATCATAGACTGTGAAGACAAGTTCAAAGATCAGGAGAAAGGCCTTCCTGTAGAGGCATCCAAGTCAGACGTGGCTTTGGGAAATAGATGAAGGAGAAAGTTAAAAACAAAAATGAAAAGATATTTCTCCCACATTAGTTTTTTACAGCCACAAGAACTAGTGAAATCAAGTCACCGGTGACGAAAACCCCACAACAGAGACCAGATTCTGACTTGGAGGGCAACTCAGATAGGGCCGAGTCAAACCAGGTGGGTAAAATCCCCCAAATTCAGGCATGGAATGTGAAATCCAACCTGGATTTCTGTTTCAAAATACCAAGCAGAGAGATATTCCCCAGAGTTCCATCAAAGGAAAGTAAATTCACCGAAGTCGCCCAAAAATTAGGGTTTGACAACGGTAAATTGATCCAGCAGCTCATTGAAGAAATAAATACCATCCAAGGTGACCACAACACCACAAAAAGGGAAAAGAATCAAATCCTTACCGAGTATAGAGAATCAAACTGGCAAGAGATGAGGAACACCAAAGGATTTGAAAATCAAAACCATAACAAAGCTGGAGAAAACAACTGGCGCTCCAGAGGATCAACTTCAAATCGCCAACTGGAGCTCGTCCCCTACAATCAAAATAAAAACATCAATGAAATAAATGGGGAAAAAATTGTGAAAGAAAATGAAACGGAAGTTGCAGACAGGAAAGGAAAGAGGGTATGGAAGGAAGCAGACGTAAATATGGCGATAATCTCATCGATCCCTAAGCCTTATAAGGGTATTATGATCAATGAGTCGGGTGAACCAAACTGGCTGGTTCGACCTCCCTTAAGCAAAACATATCCCATGGGCAAAAAAATCATATCACCCTCTACAGGGGAATCTGATTTTGAATTAACAAGCCGACTTAGCTCATCCTCAGGGGATGAATCGGGACAAACAAAGTATGTCCCTTTTCAGTTCCAGATGAAGAAAAAATTAAGCAAAAAAGTAACAATAAAAAACAAAAAAAGAAAAACATGTCAAGTCAATGGACATCGACATGAATGAAAAACTGGCAGAAATGGCAAACAAGAAAAGGACATGAATAGTTAGCCCGAACAAGGAGTAGAAGAAGAGCAAGAAGAAAGGAATGGATGCAGAAGATCACAAATCACATGGCAATGAGCAGCACTCACAGCTACTCCAATACAAATTTTTTGTTACAAATACTCAGGTATGTTAAGTTCATAAATTTCTATTTAAATATTCATTGAAAAAATATAGATGGAAAATAAAATTTATTATTATAGCATGCTTCAACACATACACCACAGGAAAAATAAAAAACCCAAAAAGTAACATAACAAAAAAACCTATTACACAAAAAGAAATAGAAAAAAACAAACAAATACAAATAAAAGAAAAAAAAAAGATGAGCATGTTATAATGAAAGTATGTCAAAAAAATAAACAGGTTCAGGTGGCTATCCCACAACTGCCCCAAAGGGCCAGATGAAAATTATGACATGGAACTGTCAAGGAATCGGGCAATCCTTGACAGTTTACAAATTAAAATACCAGATTAAAAAACAAAACCCCAAAATAATATTCATATCATAAACAAAATTCCAAAGTAATGACCTTAGGAGAAAAGTAAAAATTACAAATGAATGGAATTCTTATAGCTTAGGGTCAGTAGGCTTATCTAAAGGTCTAGCTCTATTATAGAGAAAATATATCAAGTGCATCATAAGATAAACAAACAATAGATACATAATAGCAGAGTTGGAACTAGGGATCAATAATACAAAATGGACCTATATATTTGTCTATGGGGAACCAGAAAGAAAACTTAGGAAAATCTTCTTTAGAAATATAATAGATAAAATAAAAACAATAAAAGGGACCATTACTAGCAATTGGGGATTGGAATTGTATTTGGAAAGAGAAGATAAAGAGGGTGGACAAAGAATACCTACATGGGAATTAAGTAAAGCAAGAGAAATATTAGAACAAGGCAAATTAATAGACATAGGATCCACTAGACCACCATATACATGGATTAGAAAATATCCAGAATTAGTTAAGGAAAGATTAGATAAAGGAGTAGCAAATTTAGAATAGAGATTAACTTTCCCTGAAGCAGAAATAGAAAACCAAATACCAATAGGATCGGACCACGCACCAATAATCTTAAACCTATACCCAAAAAGAAACTACCTACCTAGACCTTTCAGTTTTGAATGGATATGGACCCAGGATAAAAGATGCAAGGAACAAATAGAAAAAAACTGGGAAAAAAATCACTATGGTAAAAACTAGAAAAAGTACAAAGGGACCTAAAAAGACTCCTATATACACTAAAAAAATGGAATAGATAAGTATTTGGTAATTTACATAACCAAATTATAAACAATAAAAACAAACTAAAATCCATTTACATGAAAACGATAACAACAAAAGAATAAGCAGAAATTAGCAATTTGGAGGAAAAAAATAAAAGAACTAGAAAAGAAAAATGAAATATATTGGGCTAAAAAATCAAGAATAAATTGGTTAAAATGGGGAGATAAAAATACAAGATTTTTTCATCTAACAACTATAGAGAGGAGAAAGAATAATAAAATATCAACCATATAAGGACTAGATGGAAAATGGTATAGAGAACATAAAGAAATAATTAAAGAAATAAACAATTATTATGAAACATTATTCAAAACGAATAATCCAAATGATCAAGAGATTGAAAATATACTACATACTAACTATAATGCTTTAACAAAAGAGGCTAAAGAATATTTGGATAAACCCTTTACTAAGGATGAAATCAAAAAAACAGTGTTTGAGATGGGGAAACTAAAGGCACCAGGACCTGATGGTTTTCAAGCAGGATTTTACCAACAATATTGAGACGTAGTAGGAAATGATATAATAGAAGCAATATTAGAATTACTAAATAATAACAAAACAGTTGAAGAAATAAACAATACTTTTATTACATAATACCAAAAATAAAAAACCTAGAAAATATAACACAGTACAGACCCATAAGCTTATGTAATGTTTTCTACAAGATATTTTCAAAAACATTAGCAAATAAAATAAAAAATGTAATAAATGATTTGGTATCACCAAACCAAGGAGCTTTCATAAAAAAAGAAAGAAACATAACATATAATATTATGATAGTACATGAATTATTTAGATTTATGAAAATAAATAAAAATCAAGAATACAATATGACACTAAAATTAGACATGAGTAAAGCATATGACATAGTAGAATGAAAATTTTCATAAAATCTACTAAGAAAGATGGAATTTAGCAAAAAATGGATATGATGGATTATGAATTATGTAACGATAGTGAGTTATAAAATATTAGTAAATGGATCACTAGGAAATCATATTAAACCCACAAGAGGCCTAAGGTAGGGATACCCAATTTCACCATACTTATTCATAATATATATGGAAGGTCTATCATCTAACCTTAGAAAAATGGAAACTGAAGAAAATATTGAAGGAATAAAAATAAAGAGAGAAAGCCCCGTAATATAACATTTATTATTTGTGGATGATTGTTATATCTTTACTAAAACTAAAGTAAAATGTATAAAAAATATAAAAAAAATTCCTAGAGGATTTTAGTAAAGCATTAGGACAGACGATAAATTATGAAAAATCAAAATTAATATTTAGTAAAAACACATCCAACTTAGTGAGGAAGATAATTACAAATGAAATAGGAGTGAAACAAGTAAATAATCCAAGCAAATATCTAGGATTACCCTCGAACATAGGAAATAACAAAATAAACATATTTTCAAATATAATAGAAAATGTAGAAAAGAGAATCCTGGGTTGGAAAGAAAAATTACTAAATCAAGCTAGAAAAGAAATACTATTAAAATCTGTAATAACAACCCTACCAGCATATGCTATGTCATGTTTCATAAGACCAAAACATATTCGTAAAAATATAGATAAAAGACAAAGAGGTTTTTAGTGGGGTCAAAAGGAACAGGAGAAAAAAATAAACTGGATAAAATGGGAAATTTTAAGGAAAAATAAAAATGATGGTGGACTTGGATTTAGTGATCTCCATAAATACAATAAAACATTATTATCAAAACAAGTGTGGAGAATAATGAATACTGAATAATCCAAATGAATTTTGGGTAAATTTTTTTTAAAAAAAAATCTATATTTCCCAAATAAAAATTTTCTCGAAGCAAAGTGCAATAATAATAGCTCCTGGCTATAGAAAAGTATAATAAAAGGTAGAGATCTACTTAAGAAAGGCCTAAGATGGGAGGTAGGTAATTGGCAAAATATTAAATTCTGGGAAGATAAATGGATATCAACAATAGAAGGAATGCAAATTAGAACAAACAAACCTATCAATTGTCAAATAGAAAAAGTTAGTGATATAATAAACTACCTAGAAAGAACATGGAATGAAAATCTGCTAAGAAAATACATAACAAAAGAAGAAATCTTGGAAATTAAAAAAATATTTATTAGCCAAAACAGCCAGGAGGATAGATATATATGGCATTACGACAAAAAGGAGATTACACAGTACAATCAGGATATTATGTGGAAGTATCTAAGGAAGAATAACAACAACAAAATAGAAATAATAACCAAAATGAGAATAGATAAATATATAACATAATTCAAGAGGATGAAGATAATCCAAATAATGATCAAGGAAACATAAGAAGAGATAGAATCTTTGAACAAAGAAATGATATATAAAATACAAATATACAGAATCAAACAAATAATCAGAATAGGAATTTCCTATGGCGAAAGTTATGGCAGCTAAATATCCCACCAAAGATAAAACATTTTATATGGAAAACATGTAATAATGCGCTACCAACGAAGGATAACTTAATAAAAAGAAACATAAATATTGATCCAATATGCTCCATTTGTAATGAAAATGATGAAACAATCATACACATATTAGTTACATGTCCAAGAGCATTACAAATATGGCATGCATCAACTCTATCAATAAGAAGTACAAATCACAATGAAATAAATTTTAAAATTTGGCTAAATATGTGGTTTAAAGTAGAGGGATTAACAAAAGATAATAGAAAATGGTTATGTGAATGCATTGCTATATATTGTTGGATTATATGGGAAAAAAGGAATGATATCATATTCAGTGGAAAACAGTGGGATATACACTCACTATTTTCTAATGTATGTAAACTCACAAAGGACCTAAAAAACATGACAAGGGACCAAGAACTGAGGAAAAATGAAGAAAACAGATGGATGCCTCTAAAAGGTGACTATGTGAAAGTGAATTTTAATGGAGCTTTATCTACATTGAAACAAAAGGCAAGCATCAGAATTGTAATCCGTTGCTCAAAAGGATAAAGCCTTGTAATTCGAAACAAATTAAGGAGTATATGTTTACCAGTTCTAGCAGAAAGCTAGGCAACAATACTTGGGATTCAGACAACAATTGTCATGGGAGTCAAGAAGATCATTGTAGAAGGCGACGCAAAGATAGTCACTGAAGCTTTAAGGAACCCTTTGGAGGAAACCCCAAATGAAATCAGGAATTGCATCAATGAATGCAAAGAGCTACTAAAAAACTTTGAGAGTTTTATAATTCAACATGCTAATAGAAAAAGGAATAATGTGACACACTTGGTGGCCAAAAGTAGATTTGAAAAAGATTGTTTAAACATAGCACTGAGAATTATTCCAACTGAAATTCAAAGTGTTATAGATAAAGA
>JAOXJP010266447.1:0-20539 GCA_025762735.1 Platanus orientalis
CTGCTTTTCCTGATGTATTAGGATGGCATTAGGGGGTGGACACATCAATGCTGAAAAGTGATAAACACAGGGGGGGGTAAAAGAATATGATTTCTTTGTTCAATCCTTCCTATATTATATTTCTGAAATTCAAATATAAAAAAGAAAAAAAAAGAATAAGGAAAAAAAAGAAAGAAAGAGAAAACTATACTCCACCCAATTCAACAAAGTCTTGTCTTATTTATTGGCATAGTCCTTGCCTTTCGCTTTCTACAGGCTTATAATTTCTACTGAGTTATCAAAAAAATAATCTCTACCGAGTCACCCTTTGGCAAGCTTAGTTACCACTTTTCTTCATTATTTTTAAAAAAGGCCTGCCTTCACAAAACAATATAATAAATGTAAAGCATGTAAGTATAGACAGATATTAATGGACTTATATATTTATATCAAGGATCATAGAGAGGATAACAAAGAAATAATTCAGTTTCTCCCTTCACAGTGGCTTATACAGTTCAAGGAAGAATTTTTACACCATATCAAACTTAAAAATACCTATAAATAAAAAATAAAAATGAATCTCAGGCTCAAGAGAGCCAGATGGAGATATCCAGGTCATCCACGTGTACCAAAGCCCCTGGCAAGCCCATGGAAGGTGGGATTGAACCCTAAGCAACCCAGAAGGCCTTGCTTGTACGGCAAGAAGGTTTTTCTCCTCATCTCCTCTGAGACCGTCCGGTTTACCTTGTAATGCAACTCGTGAGCCGAAACCGGTCCTCTCCTCTTCGAACTGGACACTGAACCGGAGCTGTCGATGGACCGGAAGCTCGAGCTCTTCACCTCTTCGTGTCTCTTCGATAAACCTGTATATTTCCTCAAAACGTCTCGTTCCGAGGCTCGACCCTCTGACGCGCTTCGGAATAACAGAAAATCTTTCAATCTCCACTTCTTGTAGCCCATGAAGGACGACAAGGACGAAGAAGACGAAGAGGGTTTCGAATTCATTGAACCAGCTTTCGTGTTCTGTTCTTCTTGTTGTTGTTGCTGTTGCTGTTGTTCTTCCCAAGCGAATTCAGAGACCCTTAAGGGGGAGAGGGATCTGGTCCCTCTACGCCCCGAATTCGAAGATGACGAAACGGGGATCCTTTCTCTCCCTCGACCCTGTTCCGATTCTTTGCGTGTGTGATCGATTGCGGCCGCAAAAGGGTCGATTTCTTTCTTGTGTCGCGGCGAGAACGCCTCACGGAACATCTTTTTCCCCTGAGAGATGGGCGACCTGGGTGATGAAACAGGACTCTTCCAAGTCGTGGACTCGTTGCCGCCGAGTTGTAAACGAGGTGGGGGCTTCAGAGGTCGGATAACGCCTCCGTCGAAGAGCTCCGCAGCTGAAAGAGAGGCGGTCTCAAATCGCTCGCTGAAATCGAAGGCAAAATCATCGTCGTCGTTGGATTTCGGCTTCCCGGGCTGCTCTTCCCAGTCAAATGGGACCACCGCAGAAGACCCACCAGTGCCGCCGGAGCTTTTGATCGTGGAGAGGTCGTTAAACTCACGGTAGATGGCAGAGGCGCGCGTAGGACTAGTAGGAGCGCTGAAGTAGAACTCCCCGAAACGCTTCGGACTGGAAGGAGCACTTATGTAAGGCGAAGAGCAAGCACTGTCGAAGTTGAAATCCATGGTCGGTGCCGGCGGTATCGCCACCTCCATATCGACGGCGGGGTTCTGCTTTTTTGTTTGGGCTTCTCTCTTTATCAATTTTAGAAGGTAAGATGGGAAGTGATGAGCGAGGCCCTTATAAAGAAGAGAGAAAGAAAGAGAGAGAGCGAGGAAAGAGGAGAGAAGGTGCAGAGAGGATTGACCAGGCGGGCGGTAGTGTTAATACTAAATGCTAGAACGCTAATAGGTGCCGCCTTTTAATTCATGACATCGCCTTCCCTCTTTCTTATCCTAATTTTGTTTTATAATTTATTTATTTTTGAAAATTTTAAATGGGTAGTGGGTGATGTGAACGCAAACAGGCAAGTATATAGTTTCACGCTGGTAAATGGCTATATATGCTAATGTATTTTAATGAGGACATTGCGCACCTTTTTTTTTTATTTTTTTGCGTGAAATGAGTTGTTCTATTGTTTTAATTACTCTCGTGTTTGACATATCATCTTTATCTAGTATATAAAAATATTAGAAAGTGTGACGCGCACGGCGTGCCCTGGACCCGAGCATTGCAGCTTGCTGTACCAAAAAAACGTCACCTCTGTTTTAAGTCATCGGTTAATAGTTACTTTTTACAGCCTGAAATCATCTGTGACACTCTCGGGTCACTCAGGGGGGATTAATTCACTTTTTAGGATGTCACATCACTTTTTGGGATCAACTCACAGCTGTATTCATGCAGAACCCGTGGCTTGGCGGGAGAAGCACATGTGCTGTGTATTGGGTTGGAACATGTTGGAAGGGTGGCGTACTAGGAGGGGTTTTGGTTTTTGAAAGCAACTCTCTTACTTTTTACATGTGAATCTTATATAGTCTCTCTTGGACTGGGTTTCTAGCCCTATTCCTTTTGGAAAAATGAATGATAAATGAATACTTATCATTTTATATATGCATAACATGTGGTCTGACAAAGGGTGTTTGAGTCAATGCATGTGGGTCAAAGGAGGGTATTATAGTAAACATGTGGTCTGTATATTTCTTAATACACCCTTTGTCAGACACCGTGTCACATCATGAACTGAGACTGAGACTGGAGTGGTACCTGTCCATTGAGACTTGAGATGATGTGAACTCGGTTCATCATTGGGCTGCGAGGAAAGAGTGAAAATATCATTTATTTTCTTTTATTTCTCTATAATTAGTGAAGAAAAAGATTTTCATTTGCTATTCCATGATTGTAGTCAGTCTTATTAAACCATGTAAATAATTGTGTTTATTATTTTTCGTTTATTTCTTCTTTTTCTTTCTTTTATTTGTTAATCTTGTGGGTGCATGACCGATGGCTCTTTAAATAAAAAGGACCAATATGCAATGATAAATTTGTTTCTTACACTTTATAATTCTGTCTTATTCAATGTGTTTGATCAAATCATTGCAAAAGGTTTATAAGAAAAATTGTAAAATGGTAAAAAAAAAAATTACTTGAGAATAAATGATGAGTTCTCGTTGCAAAAACACTTTACTGAGTTGAATACTCGTATTAATTAATTAATTGAACTTGATATAAAAATTGATGATGAAGAAAATATCTCTTTATGGTTTTTGATGGCATTTCGGAAGATGGGCTTCCCTTTACACCAACCAGATGGTTCACAGACGTCCCCAGTCTTCTACTAGGCGGGCTCTACACACATGAGACAAGAAAAGATCAGTAAGCTAGTGTCGGCGGGGTGCCGGTTCTAGCTCTCCGACGGTCAAGTCAAAAAGAGCAGAGGCAATTGTAGGAAGAACTCTCTTGCTAGGGTTTCTGAGGTCTATACCTAAATAGTGAGCTGTTGCCTTTATTTATAGACTCAAGTTGAGGTGTATCGGGGTGATGCATGCGCGTTGTTATCTTTCCCTGCTCTTGCACGTCATTGCATTCCCTATTCTTCACATGTCGTTGCCCCCATGTCCTTTGTACGTCGCTGCCTCCCATGAACTGAGGAGTATTCCCTTATGCCACACCTGTCCTTTTTTCAGATTTGGCAGGTCTGCTGATAGATTTGTCACAGAGGCCATGTGATTCATGTAACGGTTTCTAGGTGAGGTTTATCCTTTAAACCGTATAATTAGGGTCCCGGGGGGTGTTAGTGTTCCAACAAAATGGTCGGATAGCCAGGTTTTGGGGGGTTGAGGGTCTTAGGTCCCCTGGGGAATCGAGTGGCCTTTCGGGTCTCGGGTGTTCCTAGTTTTGGTAGAGATTTTTACAGGATACTAGGGACCAAAATTTGAGTCTTGTGTTTCCTCCATCAAGGGCCAAGGTGGGTACGTCCCTGAGCTGGACATCCTCAGGACCCTCTAGAACATGTCACCTAGGGCCAGAAATTTAATAGGCTATTGGGATTCATTCTTAAGGTTTTAGGTATAATCTTCCCCATCAGTTGCCCCCTATTTCGGGGTTCGAGTTCACAATGCCCGGGAATATAAATCGCTTATAACCGTTATCTGCCACCCTAGCGCAGGCGGTGCGTCTCTTCAGTTACCGAGACAGTATTGACTGAGTGCTTATGATAGCCTTGCATTCAATGGGCTCAGGTAATCGAGAGGGCCTACCTATGTTAATCATGGGTCATGTCTGCCGTCATGTCATTTCAAATCCCGGGCCATCTGATGATCGAATTCAAATGTTTGAACCTTTTTGAGATTTACGCGTTGCCTCATTTCTCGAGTCTATTTTTCCGAACTTAGGATTTACGACACGTGTAGGGTTGAGAATTCCATGGGCCTCCTATAAATACCTATTCCGATATTTCTCAAGTTTTCTCTATTTTGCTCTCCTTCGTCTTCAACCTTTTGCTACCGACTATTCCTAGCGATTCCTGGTGCTCATGCCAGTCACCACCTGCTTGGAGCTATTCATACTCTTCTCCATCCCTGCAAGTTCGCCCCTTCTTTTTCTCCAGGTATAGTTCCCCTCATTGCTTCCCTGCGTATTCGTTTCTTTCTCTCTCTCTTTTTTTGTTTCCCAGTGTTTCAGCTGTTTTGTTTTTCTGTTGTTTTAGATTTCTCAGTTACCACTTTCTGGTGGTATTTTCTATTTCTTGGCGTAATCTTGTCTCTAGTTTTTCTCCTACTCTTTCGTACTCTTTCGCGTTGTCATAGTCGTTAGAATGGTGTCCAGGGATTCTATCGATCGCATGGTGGACGGGGCTGATGACCTCTTTGAGGTCTGGCAGGATCCTTCAGAGCAGGCCATTGAGCCAGCTCCAACCAGTGCCCATGGGGCTGTTGGGGAGATTGCTCTAGAGGCGGATTTTAGGGCAGCTCTGTACGGTTTCGAATTGGGGGAGAGAACCCTGACTCGTTACCGCTCGACCTATCTCATCCTCGAGGGAGTGATACTTACCACTCTCGGGGAGGCCTGGGCCTACAAGACCCCTATCGGCAAAGTGGAGCTATATGAACAGACCCTAATGGTAGGTCTTCGGTTCCCGGTTCCTAGGTTTCTTAGAAATCTATTGTTCTATCTCGGTCTAGCACTTGGGTAGTTGATGCCCAACGCCTGAAGGATCGTCATATGATGCATAATCTTATGGGAGTTAACCTTTAAGGGGAAGCATCCCCTTAACCTCAACAAATTTTTTTATTGTTACCAATCGAAGGAGCAGGAACTGGGATGGTTCTTTTTCGCCAATCGGGACCCGATACTCACTTTGGTGACAGCTCTCCCGAGTTCAAATAGTGGGTGGAGAACCCGATACTTTTTTATTTCCGTTTAGGGTTGGGAATCCCCTCCGGATGAGGACCCCGAGATAAAGTTCAATCGGGGATGGGCGTCCACCATTAGCTCAATAGGTAAGTCGTTAATCTAGCTATCTTATCCATGCCCTTATTCTCTTTTTCCTTGTGTATCTTTGTGACCAGGCTCTTGTCTTATTTTCTAGATCTCAAGGTGGACGAGGTGTCCGACGAGGAAGAAACCCATGTCTGGGAGGTGAAAAACTATCCCATCCACGCCTTTCCAGACCTCATCACTCCCAAGCGACTTTGGCCCCAACTAGGGTAGCCTAGATTTCTTACCCCTTTCTTTCTCTTCTCTTTTTTTTTAAAAAAAATTTAACCACCCTACTCTCCTTTTCTCTTTTTATTGATCTTTGAACTCGGGTGTGTAGCGATGAAGACTGACAGGAGTTATCTATCAAAGGCCAAGGTGATTAGGGAGGGGCGAAGAAAGCTGCTCAGCCGACAGCCGCCTGGGGCGGGGTGGCTACGACCTCAAAGAAGAGGAAGTGCCCCGTTGCCCCTGAGGTACCTTCCTAGCCCCCTGCCCCAGAGGTGGATATAACGCCTCTAGCTGCTCCCGTCTCCGTCGCCATACTAGTCGTCAGCTTGGACAAGGATGGCGAGGGTCCTTCTTCTTTCTCGGGAACCGTGGTTCCAGTCGTGACTCCCCAGTGGACTACCCCTCCGGCCATCTTCGTTGCCTCTATGGCCAAGACCTCAGCCGCCACGGCTCCTCCGACTCCTTCCCTGACTCTCAAGGGTCCTGTTGCTGCAGCATCCACATCAGCCCCCGCTCAGGAAGTGGACGGTTCCATCCTCAGGCTAGATTCCTGGCTTTTGAGGACTGGACTTGGGGGCAATCATTTGCTTGACAACGTCCCCCCCACCGGCATCAAGTACTTAAGGAAGCATCTTTCTCTAGCCAGTGTGCATCGGGACATAATGCACTATATTGCTAAGGTAAGAAGTTCTGCCCCTTGAAAATGTTATGTTTTTCCTTGTCGGGTTGCTTGTTAATTTTGTTAATTCTAACTTGGTTTATGATTCTCTCCTCTTCTTCTCTGCACAGACTGTGGCTTTGATGGTTACCTCTATCGAGAAGTACAAGTATTGGGAGCAGGTCAAGAATAATAATCTCAACCACCTCGCTAAAGCCAGGAAAGAGTACCTGGCTCTCAAGGAGGAGGCCAAATCCAAAGTTATCGGCCTAGAGAAGAGGCTTCAGTGGTTGGAGGAATCCCCCTCCAGTTTGGCTAAGAAAGTAGCCAAGTAGAAGCTTATATTGAGAACTTGAGTGCTCGATTGTGGAGATTGCTTGGGCCAGGGAAGAGCTTGGGACAGAGAGGATCGATCACATCAAGGCCGAGAATGACCTCAAGATGGTTGTAGAGAGCACAAGGAAGAAAATGGTGGAGGAGACCCTGGAATGGGTGTGCCTCGAGCTCGACAGGGAGAGGGAGAGGGAGAGGGAGAGACAGGAGATGTGGGAGGAAGCCTCTCGGGAGGCCGAGGCAAAGTACTTGGCCTCAGACGCTTTTGGCATTGTTAAGGCTGACTGTTTCTGGGAAGGGTGGGAGGCATTCAAGGACGTCGCATCTGAGCAATTCTCAAATATTGACTTTTCGTCCCTCAAGCCCCAAGGAACTGAAGCCGAGGATGAGGAGGAGGAAGAGGACGACTAGGATGACACTATGGTGGCTGGGGGAGCCACCGGAGAGGACCAGGAGAAGACGGCCAAGGGGGCAGTCGAAGTGCTTACTACTACACCCGGGGGTCCTAACATTGTAATAGGGGATGCCAACCCAGAGAAATAGTTTTTGGTTTTTTTTTTTTTTACCTGTTATAACATACTCTATATAAATGAAATTTTTTTGGTGTTAATTCTCTGAGCATTATTTCTAATCTCTATAACTTCTAAGCGTTGATGTGTATGTTGTGACATTCATGTTCTTTTCGTGCTCAATGGTTGGTAGGGGAGAACTCGGTCGAGTGATAACGCCTCTGGGGTCGTCCCACTAATTCTTGGGTAGCGAGGGGGTTAGTCAAAAGTAGAAGCCTCCTGGGGCTTAACATTTAGAGAAAGGCTATCCTAGATTTATTATCGTTATTATTTTAGTAGATATGTGTTGAGGTAATAAACCATTTCTAGTTGTAGCAATTACTTGGCATAGGGACCCCTCGTGGTTGATCATTTTAACGGTGAATGTGTGTAATTCAACTTAATCAGAAAATTTTTGGTGTCGTATCGGCCGGGCATCTTGGCATGTGAGGATTCCTAGTGACTCTTTTGTAGGCCTAAGCCTGTGTTGTTTAGTGCCATCGGGGATTCTTACATGTCAACCCGGGCTTTAATAATATAGGGGGTGTAGATGTACTTACTCGATAGTGTAGTCATTTCTGGCGAGGCTTGGGTTGACTTACGTGGCTTCTTTGCTTCATGTTTCCTTAACCGAGAGTCGCTTATCTTGAGAACTAGGATCTATCTTTGTAATCTTAGGGCTAGTTTCGTAACTCGGGGCTAATCTTGTAGCCTAAGGCTGAAGGTCGTGCCATTCTCGTGACCTGGGGTCATCCTCGTGACCTGAGGGTTAGTCGTTTAACCTAGGGCTAGTCTTGTAGCTTAAGATCGAAGGTCATGTTATCCCCGTGGCTTGGGGTCATCCTCGTGACCGTTAGTTGTTTAACCTAGGGCTAGTCTTGTAGCCTGAGACCGAAGGTCGTGTCATCCTCGTGGCTTATGGTCATCTTCGTGACCTGGGTCATTCTTGTGACCTGAGAGTTATAGTCGCCATCGACCCTGCACAATTCAGAACACTTTAATAGTTAGGATTGTGATTTAGATTTCATTGATAATATTTTTTCAGATGTTCTACATTCCACGGCAGTGGTAAAGGCTCCCCTCTCATAGTCTTGACGTGGTAAGTCCCGGCCTTATTACATTGTGTCACTTGGTGGGGTCCTTCCCAATTTGGCTTGAGTTTTTCCTCTGTCGGGTCTTGAGTTGCTAGTATTACTTTTCTGAGCACTAGATCTCCAACAGTGAACCTCCTTGCTTTTACCCGGGAGTTGTAGTATTTAGCCATTTTTTGCTTGTAAATAGCTACTCGTAGGGTAGCCTCATCCCTTTTCTCCTCTAACAAGTCGAGGTTATTCCTGAGTCCCTCCTCGTTCTTTTTTTAGTCGAAGTTCGCATTCCAGTGTGTAGTCATCCCGATCTCTACCGGTATTACCGCCTCGATTCCGAAGGCCAATGAGAAAGGTGTCTCCCCATTAGGAGTTCTCTCGGTGGTACGGTAGGCTCATAGGACACTCGAGAGTTCATCGGGCCACAGACCTTTTGAACTTTCGAGCCTCTTCTTTATTATATTCAAGAGGGTTCTATTAGTGACTTCTACCTGGCCGTTGGCTTGGGGGTGAGCTGGTGAGGAGAAATGATTTTTTATGGCGAGCTCTGCATAGAATTCTCAATATTGAGTGTTGTCGAACTGCTTCCCATTGTCGGTAATGATGACCTGGAGAATACCGAATTGACAGATGATAGACTTCCAGATGAAGTCTCGGATGTTTCTCTTGGTAATTTCTGCCAAGGCTTCAGCCTCCACCTATTTAGTAAAGTAATCGATAGCTACCACCAATAATCTCATTTGCCCCTTTCCCCTGGGAAGAGGGCCAACTATGTCGATTCCCCACTGTACGAAGGGCCACGGGCCTGCTATCAGGGTCAACTCTTTTGTCGGATTTTTGGGGATGTTAGCAAACCGTTGGCATTTGTCACATCTTTAGGCTAGGAGGACAACATCCTTCTATATGGAGAGCTAGTAGTACCCGACCCTGATAGCTTTGTGGATCATAGATCTGTCCCTCAAGTGATTCCCACATATCCCTTCATGAATCTCTCAGAATATGTAATCAGCTCTTCCTTGGACAAGCATCTAAGCAGAGGGAGGATAAAGCTTCTTTTATAGAAGACATCACCAAGTAGTAGATATCGACTAGCCCGCATCCTTATTTTTCTGGCTTCTTTATCTTCTAGCAGTTGTCCGTCCTTCAAATATCTTGTTATCTGGCTAGCCCATCCAGGCTCGGGGCTGACCATGTTGACCTCCCTCTCCTCCTTGCTTTTGATACTAGACTGTGGAAGGTGTTCTATGAGGATTCCCGGGGCCAGGTCTTTAAAGGCGGATGATGCAAGCTTGGCTAACCTGTCGACATCTTCATTGTCCCCCCGGGGGACCCGTTGTATGGTAAAGTGTCCAAATAAGGACTTTTCTTTTTCCATTATAGCGAGGTACTGCTTCATTCGATCATCCTTCGCTCCATACTCTCCTAGCACTTGCACGACCACTAACTGAGAGTCACTCTTGACTCTGATCTTTTTAGCCCCAAGCTCGTGAGCAAGGCACAACTTTGTGATCATCAACTTATACTTGGCCTTGTTGTTGGTCGCTCTGAACCCAAATCTTATGGCATATTCGAGCTTTGCTTTCTTTAGTGTAATCAGGACTCCTCCTCCTCCGGCGGCAATGCTGGTGGAGGATCCGTCTACATGCACGACCCATTCCTCTTGGTCAGCTCCTTCTTACTGCGTGACCTCTGGCCTGAGCTTGGCATCCATGTCGTAGGTGTACTCGGTGATGAAGTCGGCAATGGCTTGGCCCTTAACTACTCCTCGAGGGCGGTACTCGATGTCGAATTAGCTTAATTCTATCGATCACTTTACTAGCTTCCCCAAAGTCTTAGGCTTATGCAATATCATCCTAAGTGGTTAATCCGTTAAGAACTAGATGGTGTGGGCCTAGAAGTAGGGTCTTAATCGCCGAGCAGTGATGACCAAAGCAAATGCCATTTTTTTTCCCTCGGGTATTTTTTCTCCACTCCCTAGAAGGCTTGGCTAGTGTAATACACGGATGCTTGTGTCCCAATCTCTTCCCTTATCAAAACTGAACTTAATGTTGTTTCTGACACATATAGGAACACATAGAGCATTTCCCCTTGTTTGGGTTGATTGATCACCGACAGGTGGCTGAGGTGGTTTTTGAGCTCGCTGAAGGCCCTGTCATACTCTTCATCCTAGTGGAAGGCCTTCCTTAGTAGGCGTAAAAAGGGTGAGCATCTGTAAGTGGCACGAGAGACGAATCAACTGAGAGCTGCAATCTTGCTGGCCAGATGATGTACCTCCTTTGTGTTTCTGGGTGCTTGCATATCAAGGATCTCCTTCACTTTCTTTGGCTTGGCCTTTATTCCCCTCTGGGACACCATGAACCTGAGGAATTTCTTGGCTGATACCCCCAAAAGCGCACTTGCTAGGATTGAGCTTCATTTTATGCCTCCTCAAGGTTTGGAAGGTCTAGTCTAAGTCCAAGAGATGTTGCTCAGTTTGAAGACTTTTTACCAGCATGTCGTCTACATACACCTCGACATTCCTACCGATCTGGCTCTTAAACATTTTGTTAACTAGTCTCTGGTAGGTTGCCCCAATGCTCTTCAATCTGAATGGCATAACTTGGTAACAATAGAGCCCCCGATCAGTGATGAAGGCGGTCTTCTCTTAGTTGGGCTCATTCATCTTGATCTGGATGTACCCCAAGAAGGCATCTATGAAGCTGAGGGTTTGGTGGTCTGCTGTTGAGTCCACCACCATGTCGATCCTCGGGAACGAGAAGCTGTCCTTTGGGCACGCTTTGTTTAGGTCGGTGAAGTCGACACACATTCGCCATTTTTTATTCGGTTTTCGTACCATCACCACATTAGCTAGCCAGTCAGGGTAATAAACTTTTCTTACAAACCTGACTGCCAGTAGCTTTTCGACCTCTTCCACGACCGCTTGATTGGGCTCAGGGGCAAAATTCCTCTTCTTCTACTTGACAAGCTTCGATGCTGGGTCCACATTCAACTTGTGTATGGCCACCCTGGGGTCTATCCCTGGCATATCCTCATGCGTCCAAGCGAATACATCCCGATTCTCAACAAGGAAGTCTCATAACCGGACTTTGAATTCTCTTGGCAAGTCTGATCCAACTTGGGTGGTCTCATCAGGTGTGCTGGGGTTAAGGACAATGTCTTCCAGTTCCCCTCTCGGTTCTGCCAATACCCAAGTCCTCTTATCTCGAACTTCCAGGTTGTCGATAGACATGTTTTCTCTAGGACCCGACCTTCCATTGAGTGAGGCAATGTAGCATTCCCTGGCTGCCACTTAGTCTCCTTTAACTTCCCTGATTCCCTTATTGGTTGGAAAATGCATCAATAGATGATACGTTGATGTGACCGCCCTTAATCGGTTCAATGTAGGCCTTCCAAGTATTACATTATAGACTAAGGGGCAGTCGACCATCAGAAAATCTTTCGCTCGGGTCACCTGACGTTCTCCTGTGCCGGTTGTGACAGGCAAGCTGATTGTTCCTAACGGGAGCAATCGGTCACCTGTGAATCCCACCAACGGTGTCTGGATAGGCTTGAGTTTGTCTCACTCGACTCCCATTTGCTCAAAGGTGGGGAGATAGAGGATATTCGTTGAGCTACCATTGTCGATGTGGATGTGGTGTGTGAGATAATTTAAAATGACCAATGTCACCACCAAAGGATCATTGTGCGGTTGGCTCACCCCCTAGGCATCCTCTACCGAGAAAGTGATAGGCGGGCACTCCAATTTGAGTTGCTTTGCTGGTCTTTCTGTTGTCATGAGTTGCAGATCCTTTTCTGTGTGGATCTACCTCATGTACAACTTTTTGGCTGAGCTGGACTCTCCTCCCCTTACGAAACCTTTGGATATTACTCGTATCTCCCTAATGGACCCTTCAAGTCTTCTCTTTTCTCTGGTTGGGGATCTCTATAGGTATTTTTATGTCTAATTCGTTGTGGCCCTGCAACAAACCTCTGCAATCGGCCTCTTTGAATCAGGGCTTTGATCTGCTCCTTCAAGTCAAAGCAGTTGTTAGTGTTATGGCTGTGGTCCTAGTGGAAACGATAGTACTTATCCCGGCTCATTTTCTCTGGTGGAGTGCGGATTCTCTTTGGCCACTTGACACTAGGGTCGTCCCTGATGTGAACAAATACCTGCTCTATAGGTGCATTAAGGGGGGTGTAGTTCTGAAACTTACTCAGGGAGAGGTTGACCCGCGGTTTGGTTCCTTAAATGTCACCTCATTTTTCCTGGGGACCTCTATCCTCCCGGGGTGCCTGCTGCTATTCCCATTTTCTTTTATTGTGCTGCGGGTTATACCCGGTGTCTTGTTCTTACCTAGTGTTGAGAGCATCCTCGACATTCATGTGTTGCTATGCCTTCACCATGAGGTTGGTCATTCTGGTTGGAGGGTTCCTGGATAAAGAGAACAAGAACTTGGAGGACATTAATCTCGCCATTAGGACTGCCACGATCATCCTTTCGTCGGCATCATCAACTTGCAGGGTCTCTTTGTTAAACCGGGACATGTAATTCCTCAATGACTCCCCCTTATTTTGTTTGATGTTCAGGAAATGGGTTGGCGGCTTACGGTGCCTCTGGCCGCTGATAAAATAACTGACGAATTGTCGGCTTAACTCTATGAAGTTGGACACACTTCTAGGCTTTAACCGAATAAACCAAACCTTGGTCGGTCCCTTGATCGTGGTTGGGAACGTCCGACACATTACTTCATCAGGTGTTGCCTGGAGGCTCATATGCATTTTGTAGGCCTCCAAGTGGTTAAAGGGATCCTTGCCATCGTCAAACATCTCCATTTACGGTGGTTTAAATTTATCAAGGAGGAGCTGGGCATTACCTCTGTGGTGAAGGGATGATCCATCCTCTGGATGAGCTCATTGGTGGTGGCCGGGGCTTTGCCTCTCAATGCCTCCTTCATCGTCGCCATTTCCTTCTCACATCCTCCATTTCTTCCTCCCAGAAGCTCAGTACGTGAACCTTCTCTTTATGGTGATTGATGCCTCGAAAATGAGAAGCTGTAATGTTGACAGCCTCATCTTCCTTCCCCTGGTCACAACTTCCAGTTAGAGGGACGCAGGACCCTTACCGTGTCATGTTGCTACTGTCGGGAGCTTCTTGTTGGCCTCGTAATTCTTGTATGATCTCTTGGTTCTGTTCCATCAACAACTGCACGCTGGCAATCAACCCTTGAAGCCTTCATTTAAGTACATCTACCCTTGGGGTTTATGGACGTGCTCCATCGGATACTGAGGCTTTTAGCCCTTCAGCTCAGGCACCTTAGTTGTGTTGAGCAGCCATCGACCTGGTCTCTACCATGTAGACCTTTAACTCTACTGGAAGCATAACGGTTCCCACAAACGGCGCTAACTGATGGCATTTCAGAAGATGAGCCTCCCTTTACACCAACCAAATGTTCCACAGTCGTCCCCGGTCTTCTATCAAGCAAGCTCTGCACACACGAGACAAAGAAGGATTAGGGAGCTAGTGCCAACGGGGTGCTGATTCTAGCTCTTTGATGGTCAAGTCAGAAAGAGTAGGGGGAATTGTAGGAGGAACTCTCTTGCTAGGGTTTTTGAGGTCCATACCTAAATAGTGAGTTATTGCCTTTATTTATAGACTAGGGCTAAGGTGTATCGGGGTGATGCCTTACCGTTGATATCGTTCCTTGCTCTTGCACGTCATTGCCTTCCTTGTTCTTTACATGTCGTTGCCCCCCATGTTCTTTGTACATTGTTGCCTCCCATGATCTGGGGTGTATTCCCTTCTACCATGTCTGTCTTTTTTTCAGATTTAACAGGCCTGCTGACAAATTTGTCGTAGAGGCCATGTGATTCACGTAATGGTTTCCAGGTGAGGTTTATCATTTAAGCCGTATAATCGGGGTCCTGGGTGGTGTTAGTGTTCCAACAAAATGGTCTAGTAGCCAGGCTTTGGGGGGTCGAGGGTTTTAGGCCCCCCCCGGGAGATCAAGTGGCCTTTTGGGTCTCACGTGTTCCAGGTTTTGGTAGAGATTTTTACGAGATACTGGGGACTGGAATTTGAGTCTCTTGGTTCCTCCGTTGAGGGCCCGGTTGGGTACGTCCCTGAGCTGGACATCCTCGGGACCCTTCGGGACATGTCACCTAGGGCTAGGAATTTGACAGGCTATTGGGGTTCATTCTTAAAGTTCTAGGTATAATCTTCCCCATTAGTTTTGATTGATGTTTGCTTCATAGAATGGTTTGATTATGAATCTTGGAAACACTAATGACTTTACAATGAAATCAACAGTTTCTATGTTGTTTTTTGAAGAGTCTTGCAGAAAAATAGGTGTGGGTTCTTCAACTAACACAACAATGGTAAGAAGAAGATCCATAGAACGAGTTGTAAATTCGAAAAATAATTCAAGATCCAAGTCAAAAGGGCATAAGAATGTAAGGTGTTAGAATTGTCAAAAGAATGGCCACCTGTGGAAGGATTGTAAATTTCAAAAAATAAATCGGAAAAAACTCAAATCTAATTGAAAAGAACATTAGTCAATTTTAAAGAATTCCCAATGAAATTTAGCAAATGAAAATGTTTCATCTGAAGGTGGTGAGATGTTGTTTGTTCTTTCACATGAAAATTTACAAAAATGAGTGGATTTTAAATTCTAACGCTTCCTTTTATATGAAACCATGCAGACTAATCATGTGATAAAGGAACTGTTTACATGGTGATATAAGACATGTAAAATTGTTAGAGTTAGACTTGTTAGGATTACTATGTTTGATGACATTACACATACTTTTTCAGGTGTAAGTCACGTACTGGGTCTATGAAAAAGTTTTATATTGTTGGGAATTTTTGATTAAGACGATTATAAATTTTTTGGATTAAAAGATCAATTAAAGATTGATAAAAGATTACTCATTGTAGCAAAGGGGGAATTACATGGTAGCTTGTACCAGTTGATTTGGGATATTGTGATTGGCGATGCTATTGTTGTTAATGTTGTTGCTACGTCTATCATGACTTGGCATAGACATTTGGGCCACCTGAGCGAGCATAGACTTAAGGGGCTCCTGAATCATATTTTAGGTTATGGTTTAAAATCTATAAGCTTAGATTTTTGTAAAGATTGTATATTTGGTAAGTAGCCCAAAACTAATTTTCTTTCTTCTACTACTAAATCTAAGGACATATTGGATTTAAAATATTATGATACATGGGAGGATATATATATATACCCATGCCTCTTAGAGAACCTGACTAAGTCCTCGGGGCACGTGGACTCCTTACCTCTCCCATGCATCAGGTAAATCAAGTTTTTTTTTTTTTTTTTTTTTTTTTTTTTTTTTTTTTTTTTTTTTTTTTAATGCTTGGGCAAGTGGCCCTAGGGGTAGGTGTTTTTTTTAGTGCGTTATATTTTGTTTATTTTCTTGATGATTTCTCTAGAAAACTATGGGTGCATATGCTCAAAAGGAAGAATGATACATTTTCTTACTTTAAAAAACTTAAGACTTTGGTTGTAACTAGAAGGGAAAGAAATTAAGTGTTTGAGAACCGGTAATGAAACATAGTATACGGGAAATGAATTCAATGATTTTTGTAGTGAACATGGATTTTGATAGGTAATATATAGTTTATGGTACTCTATAATAGAATGGCGTGATCGAGTGGATGAACTGTACACTCTAGGAGCGTGCTAAGAGTATGTTGAGTTCATTTAGACTACTGCAATGTTTCTAAGAATAAACCATTCATACAACTTGTTATTTGGTAAATTGTAGTCCTATCACTACATGTGACTGCAAAATTCCTAAAGAGGTATGGTATGAAAAACCTATTAATTATGCATTCTTTTATATTTTTAGTTGTGATGCTTATGTATGGGTTCCTAAAGAGCAGATGGCTAAGTTGGTTGCAAGGTCTAAAAAGTATATATATTTTTTGGTTATGCAGATGGAACAAAGGGGTATAGATTATGGGATTCTATCATTCATAAGAGCATTATTACCCGAGATGTTATCTTAATGAAGATTCATTGCATAATTGGAACAAAGGGATACAAATTATGGGATTCTACCGTTCATGAGATTATTATTACTCAAGATGTTATCTTTAATAAAGATTTGTTACAAAAAGAAAATTTGCATCTAAACTCAAGTACAATGGAGATGATTGAAATAGAGTCTTCAGGAAGGCTCTTGAATCAACCAAACATTCTTGAGAATGAGATAGTTGTTGTTGAAGAAGCAATTGATGAAAAGCATGATGATGGCATGACAAAAGCTAAAGCTCAATCAAATCAAGGTCAGCCCACTAGAGGTCAAAAGGCTCCCTCTTGGCTTAAAGATTATGTTACAACTTATGCTTACATTTCTGGGGACTATGAAACTATATATATATATATAAAGAAACATGTGAATCAAGAGATGTTATCTAATGGAGAGTATCCATGGAAGAGGAGATGGAGGTTCTCTATAAAAATAGAACATGGGTGTTAGTTGCACTACTTGAGAGGAAGGCTATTGGTTGTAGATGGGTATACAAGTTGAAGAAAGATGTCAATTGAAACATCAAAAGTTTCTCTTTAATGATTTGACTTCAATGAAAATTCTCTTTAATGGAAAAAATGTATGCTAAAAAATTAGGTGACTTCAACGAAAATTTCTCTTTAGTTGTTCATTTTAGCACTATTCATATTGTGTTGAGTATGGTTGTTGCACCTGATTTTGAATTCAAACAATTAGATGTTAAAACAACTTTTTGTATGAAAAACTTGATGAATATATATGACTCAACCCAAAGGCTTTGTTGAAGAAAGTAAGAAGAATTCAATTTGCAAGCTGACTAAATCGTTATACGGGTTAAAACATGTGCCAATGTGTTCGTATAAATGATTTGAATCCTTCACTATGAGCTTGGGATTTCATTGATGTGAAGCTAACCATTGTGCCTTTATACATGATTGTGGTAATAATGAGTTCATTATCTTGTTACTTTATGTCAATGACATGCATGTTGCAGGCACTATCAAAGGTGATATTGCAACATTGAACGCTTAGTTGGCTAGGAAATTTGATATGAAGGATTTGAGGGAAATTAATTAAATACTTGGGATGATAGTACAAAGAGATAGGAAAATGTAGATAATTTAAAAAGAGTCATGTTGAAATGATTATGTGTTGCGTTAATTTATAGAATACCAAACCAGTCAGTATTCTATTTCCTATTGGTTGTAGGTTGTCTTTTGAATAATCACGTAGCACCTAAGCAGAGAGGGAAGACATGTCTCGAATACCATATTGTGTTAGGAAGTCTTATGTTTTCCATGGTATGCACTAGACCAAACATTGTACAAGTAGTGTGAGCAATCAATAAGTATATGAAAAACTCATGGAGGGATCATTGGATTGGTGTGAAAAGGATCTTTCATTATTTGAGGGGTATACTTCAGATGTTATTTTTTATGGTGGTTAAGACTTGAAATTGGTTGGTTATGTATGTAGGCTTCACAGGAGATCAAGATAGAAGATCAACCACAGGTTACCCTAGACAAGCGGTGGAAACTACCAAGTTAGAGTATGGTAGGGGCAGAAGGAATTTTCAGTGAAGCGGTGAATGCGTTTTCTTTAGCCAATGGTGTGGTGGGTTGGATGTCGATGTTACAATTTATAGTAGCTTTGTCTACAACATATGTTGAGTATATGACAGCCACACACACATGTAAAAAAACAATTTGGTTAAAGAGGTTAGTTGAAGATTTTTGGATTTACTAAAAAAATTTGATTATTCATTATGATAGTCCAAGTGTTTTTCACTTAGCAAGAAATCCAATTTATCATGCTCAGACCAAGCACATTGATGATCAGTATCACTTAGATCATGACATTGTGGAAGATGTAAATGTTTCATTATAGAAGATTCACTTCAATGACAATCTGGCTGATATGTTGAAGAAGCTTATTGCAAGGAAAAAATTTGTATGTATTCAAAAAAAAAGGAAGAAGTTTGTATGGTACAGGACTTCCCTCAGGCTTGTTGTTACCTAGTGATTGGTGACTTTTGGAAGTCATTTGGGAGCATTTTTCTCATTGGAAGAGAAACTAGTCTTTAAGCGAGAGAATGTTGGAAAGTTGTTATATTATAAGTGATTTCCTTTTTTGAAACCAATTTCCCTTACCTCTAACATGTGAATCCTAGTTTCTCTAGGATTGGGTTTTCTAACTCTTATCGTTTTGGAAAGGAACCCTATATAAGAGGATATATAGACAATTATCTTTTTTATGAGTTTGTGTTTTGGGGATTTTTATGACCTTTGGGGTTATTTCCTCAAGGTTCTTAGGGCTAGGTTGAAAGGACAGAGTGAAAACATAATTGTATTTTCTTGTATTTTTTCTTGATTAGTGAAAAAAAAATATCTTCATTTTCTTGCCCCGTAGATGTAGGAAATATTTTCATAAATATTTGTGTTCATTGTTTCTTGCTTATTTCTTCTTCTTTTTTTCTCCCTTTCTTTTATTTATTAATCTTGTGGGGTGCAACGCTTCCAACATAATCCAAGACCTCTAGTACATAAAGCAACATGGATTTCCTAATTGCATCATGTGTTGGGTGAGATGTGGTAGAAAAAAGTGAAAAAACACCCAACGGCCAACACTAGATGCAAGATGTGGTTGTTCACTTTTTTCTGCCATGTGTTGCCCAACGCCTAGTGTAAGAGGGTCTTTGTTCAAAAGTCCAGATTTTACCAACTTAACAGGTTGGCATCATTTGTAATGACTGTTTCTTCGTCTATCCAGTAATAAAATTTTAAGCTATGGTTAATTGTTACTATCCTTTTTAATGGTAGTGTTGACACTCAGTCATCAAACTCATCACAGGACATGGTACTCGGTTTGTATAGTTTAAACTTTCCATTTGGTTGCATATTTCTTTTGTTGTTTCAATGGGATTTCTTGGAATGTTTTAAGATAATATAAATTTATAGAAGTATAAAAATATAAAAAGATTTTCAATTTTTATTTTTATTTTTTTAGTAAATACACTTACAAACCCATAACACAAAAAACTATAAAAGAACATTTATATTTCACGAGTAATAGGAAGAGTACTCTAATAGTTTACCATAGGCATTTGGAAGATTTGATTCATTTTTTTTTTTATAGGTAAGCATTAGTTTATTAGTCGATGAAGATGGGTTGTGAACCCAGGTCTGTGGTACAACACCCACTAACTTTACCAACTTAGCAAGCTAGCATCGTCGAAGATTTGATTCATTGTAACTCATAGATAGTGCTTGTGTTTTTCTAAGTAATGCTCATTTTAATACTTATATTCAAAAACATTAAATACCTTACATACCCTTTAAAATCCTGATTCCACAAGGATGTCTCACATGAGCCATGATATTGGTGTTAGAGGGGATTCATGTCAATACAACATTAGGTATTCAAAGGATTCTAACGCAATACTAAGAAACAAGCTCTCATGTGGGATTAAACTAGTCCTAAGTTCTCATTAATGCATTTATTTCTAATATTGTTTTTCCTATGATATTCATATATCTCAAACATGCTTTTATGGACTTGTTTATTGATTGCCCAATACTTTACTCCAATCATTTTCACTTGGTTTTATTGTTCTCTTTGTTCACTTTCACTTGGTACCACTATAGTCTCTCTTCAGAATATGACACAATGTTCGGCAAAGGGTACATTAATAAAGGAAGTAAAAAAAAAATGAAATAAAAAGAACAAATTTCATGTCCAGGATGGTGTCCAGGGTACCAAGTGCCTTCATTTGGATTAAAATGGGTGGAAATTTAAAATTTCATCTAACCACTGCCCATGTTATTCCATGTAAAGTCACCTGGTGTCTTGGATTCCAAATCCTGGACATGGACAGAACATCTATTTTGATTAATAAATACACAAATACTTATTAATTGTATATTTATTATAATACCCTCACCCATCTGTATTGGCTTAAACACCTTTGTCAGGCAACATGTCACGCATTGATTGCTAATGGAGTGGTACATGTCCATTGCGATTGGAGATGATTTAAAATCCCAGAAAATCCTTGCCCCAGGATCAGATTAGGTGCACCCCTTAATGGGTGCCAACAGTGTACCCACAACCAATAAATGACACACCATGTTGAAAAAGTGATCTATACTTTTTAGGGGGTGTTTTTTATTTTTTTTTTGATGTGATGTATCGCCCTGTGATTGTGGGCTTACCATTGGCATATGTTAAG
>JAOXJP010266457.1:0-20539 GCA_025762735.1 Platanus orientalis
TATGAATAAGAGGATGAGACTTATGATGCACAAGAGGCATTTGATGACCTCTTTGTGCAAAGTGTTGAGTTAGGAAAGAAAAACAAACAACTAAAAAGGGAAATCATTGAGTTGACTGAAAAGTCAAAATCCCTTGAACACTATCTCCACTGTTAGACAAGAGTCTTCTTTGGAAAGTGAAAATGATAAGGACCTTTCCAAAGAAAACTACTTGCTTCTATATGAAAAGGAAGAGATAAGCCTAAAAATAGTAGAACTAGAGAAGAAGCTCAATGATTCTAGACTATTTCTAGGTCTAGAAAAAGACAATAGGAAGCATGAGAAAAGAAAACTTCTTGAGGACAATAAAAAATTGTCCACCAAGGTTCTTGAGCTTGAGGAGAGGCTAAAAAATCTTGAGGAAGAAAATGATGAGTCTCATAGTGATGATTCACTCATCCAAGAGTTGGAAGACCAAGTCAAAACACTAAATGAGAGGAACAAGACTCTAAACTTGACTTGTGCTCAACTCACAAAGAAGTCCCTTGATTACCTCAAGCAAATCGAGGAGCTTGAAGAAGATAAGAGGAAGATCATCTCAATGCTTGCCCAAGGAAATGGGAAGTTTGAGAAGATGCTCAAAATGGGCAAAGAACATGGGGATATGACCAGACTTGGTTCTTCTGAGGCTATTGCCTCTTCCTCATCTCAAAGCCCAAGAATGGCTTTGTTAAAGCCAAAGGATCTACTCAACCACCTCCACGACCTTCCTACAAGGGAAAAGAAAAGGTGGAGCCACAAAGACCCTTCAAAAGGTCAAACAAGGTTGAGAAGAAGACATTTACCTCTCTCAAGGGTAAAGCACCAATGAGACAAGGTAGAAGTTGTGAGAGATCCATGCAACCCCAATCAAGATCCTATGCACAAGGGATGAGGAGTAAACCTCAAACCAAGTAAACATCTTCCTCTAGAAGAGCTCAAGGAATGAACAAGCCTTATTCTTATACCAAGGAGGCATGGAATAAATTTCAAGCACATAAGGCTTCCACTTATAGAGGAGTTCAAGGGAATGCCTCTGCTTCTAGGAAGACTAAGGTGCACCATAGTTAATTTAAGATTCCTAGAAGAGGCTCTCAATCCTTCTACAATGAACAATTTAGAAAGAAGGCAACTCAATCCCATGTACCAAGAAGACCCACATTCTATTGTTACTATTGCGGTTTAGGACACATTAAGGTGGATTGTAGAAAAATGGCAAATGACATTAAGTCCCAAAGAATGCAATAAAAGAAAATACCAAATGGGAAGAATGTTAAGAAGAGAAATTATTTTCAAAATATTGAAAATAGAAACATTCAAAGAAAGAATGACCTAGCCCAAAAAAATGTCAAACTACAAGTCTCTTAATCTCTCAAGGTTAAGAGAGTTTGGGTAAGGATGACCCCAAGTGTTTGGTCATCCACACCGCACTACGAGCCGGAAACTCGTCAAAGTGGTACTTTGATAGTGGATGCTCTAGGCACATGTCTAATGAGAGAGAGCTCATTACCAAACTTGAGGAAGCTCAAGGTGGATATGTCACTTTTGGTGATAGAAATACCGCCAAAATCCTTGGGGTGAGAACAATTGTAGCCCCCCGGTATTTTACAACTCACTAAGGCTCTTTATATGCAAGGCCTTACACACAATTTGATTAACATTAGTCAAATATGTGACAAAGGCTATAAAGTGCAATTCGGCAAAGATGGATGTGTGATCAAGGATCACAAAGAATACAACATCCTAGCCGAAGGTTTAAGGACAAGTGACAATTGTTATGTCATTGACCCACATTCCCAACAAGAGGACACTTGTCTTTTGACCCAAAAGGATGAGACCAATCATTGGCATCAAAGATTAGGGTATCTCAACTTTAGAGACCTTGCAAGACTTAGCAAGAAGGGATAGTCAAGGACCTTCCCAAGCGAAGCAAGGTTGACAACCCAATATGAAAGGTTGTCAAATAATGAAGCAAACTAGAGTCTCACACAAGAAAGTTACATTTATTGGGACTACTAGACCTCTAGAAGTTCTTCACATGGACTTGGCCAGTCCAATTAGAACTGAGAGTCTAGGAGGAAATAAGTATTTCATGGTCGTGGTTGATGATTTCTTGAGGTAAACTTGGATAACATTCCAAAGGGAGAAATCTGAAGCGTTTAATGAATTCCTAAACATTTGCAAACGGATTTAAGTTAAGAAAGATCTAACCGTAAAGAGAATCCGAAGTGACTATGGAAGAGAATTTGTAAATCACAAATTCTCAAATTGGTGTGAAGAGTTAGGAGTGAAACATGAGTTTTTAGCCCCTAAAACTCCCCAACAAAATGGGGTAGCTAAAAAGAAGAATAAGACTCTTTTAAACATGGCTACAACAATGTTTTCAAGCAAAAACATAGCCAAGAGGTTTTAGGTTGAGGCAATTAGCACTGAATGTTATGTCTATAATCAAGTCTACCTTAGACCAGGTATATCCAAAACCCCATATGAACTATGGAGTGGAAAAAAATCAACTATCAAATACTTTAAGGTATTTGGCAGCACTTATTATGTTCTTCGAGACATAGAACATCTAGGCAAGTTTGATGAGAAGAGTGATGAGGTCATACTCTTAGGACACTCTACAACTACTAGAGCCTACCATGTCTACAACATTAGGACTCGCTCGGTGGAACTCAATCAATGTGACGGTAGATGACTTTAAGACAACATATGAACAAGGAAACTTGCTAGTAATGTTGTCTGACCATGAGAATGAGAGCTCATCTCAAGTGGAGATTGAAAAATCCCAAGGAGATCAAGAAGAACACTCTTCTCTATCAAGTTCCAAGGAAGAGGTTGAAGAGATTCAACTTTAACCAAATGACAAAAAGCTCACCAAAGGACTATCATGAGGAGACATCATTGGTGATTCTAACATTGGAGTGAAGACAAGGAGACAAGTAGAAAATATCCTTAGTCACATTTGTTTCATTTCCAAAATAGAGCCAAAGCGTGTTAAAGAGGCTCTAAATGATCCGAATTAGATTCAAGCCATGCAAGAGGAACTAAATCAATTCCAAATGAATGATGTATGGTTTCTCACCGAAAGGCCCACTGACAAGAATGTCATTAGTACCAAATGGATCTTCAAGAACAAACATGATGAACATGGTATAGTGACAAGGAATATGGCCAGACTAGTTGCAAAGGGGTATACTCAGATAGAAGACATTGATTTTGAGGAGACATTTGCCCTTGTTACGAGGTTGGAGTCCATTAGGATCCTCTTGTCCATAGCATGCTATTTGAAATTCAAGCTATATTAAATGAGCGTTAAGAGTGCATTCCTAAATGGAATTCTCCAAGAGGATATATACGTTGAGCGACCTGTGGGATTTGTGGACCCTCACTTGCCTAATTATGTATACCGGTTCAAGAAGGCTTTGTATGGTCTCAAATAAGCTCCAAGAGCTCTAAGAGCTTGTTATGAAAGACTCACAAAGTTTTTTCTTGATTACTATTTTGATCGAGGAAGTGTTGATAAAACAATCTTCATTAAGAAGAAAAATAGCCATATACTCATTGCTTAGATATATATATATAGATGACATCATTTTTGGGTCTACCAGTAAGGAGATGTCTCATGGTTTCGCCTAAACAATGAAATCAGAATTTGATATGAGTATGGAAGGAGAACTGAAGTTCTTCTTAGGTCTACAAATGAAACAAACAAATGATGACATTTTTTAAAGCCAAATCAAGTTTGCAAGAGACCTAATCTCCAAGTTTGGATTGCGAGAATCCAAACTAGCTAGCATACCCATTAGCACAAATGACACGATCACTAAAGATGTTGAGGGAGCTGAGGTCGATTCCACCTACTATAAGAGCATCATTGGGAGTTTGCTCTACTTGACTGTGAGTAGACCTGGCATTGCATTCAATGTAGGTGCATGTGCTAGATATCAAGCTGCCCCCAAAGAATCACATCTTAAGGCAACTAAGAGGATTATCCGGTATGTCCACGGGACCACAAAGTTTGAGTTGTGGTACTCATTTGATACCATATCTGAGGTTGCGGGGTACTCAGATGCTGATTGGGTTGGCGATGTAGAGGATCGCAAGAGCACGAGTGGAGGTTGTTTCTACATAGGCAACAGTCTTGTCTCCTGGCATAGCAGGAAACAAAATTCCATTTCACTATCAACTGCTGAAACTGAGTATATTGCAGCCGGTAATGGATGCACACCCAACTCTTGTGGATAAAGCAAATGCTTCGAGAATACGAATTGGAGCAAGGCACCATGAGTCTATTTGTAGACTACCAGACTGCTATTAACATCTCCAATCCTGTCTAACACTTTAGGACAAATAACAATGACATAAGACACCATTTCATTTGCCAATTGGTAGAAGAGAAGGTTGTATCATTGGATTATGTCAAGACCGAAGATCAATTGGTAGATATTTTAACCAAACCTCTTGATTCCAAGCGATTTAAGTATCTTCGAAGTGCTATTGGATTGTGCACCATTTAAGGAGATTATGTGTGGTTCTCCTGAGGGCATGGTGGCATGTGGAGAGTCATTGAGGTAGGCATGCATGGGGAGAAGTGTGGTAGTGAGTGGGTAGATCCCACTTCAAAAATAGGGTTGAAATCCCTAAAACCCACACTCGAAATCAATTTCACCCTAAACCGATTACAAAACTCGCAATCAAATTGGCCCAAATTGGTTGCGAAACCCACAATCAATTTCGAGGGTAATTTCGTCCAGATTTCTGCATTCGAGTTTAAAAGAGAGGAAACGTCAGTTTTCCCTCATTTTTCACCAAACAGACGATTCCTCTCCCAAATCTCCCTCTTCATTTTTCGTGGTTTTGTACTTTGAGATCTTGCATTTTCGCCACGAGATCATGCCTCTGTGTATAAAGAAGACGACTTCCAAGGGTGGATCTTTATCCAACCCTCCATGCAATCTAGGAAAGCGTCCCATGATGGAATCTTCACCACATCCTCTGTCCAAGAGGAATGTGACTCCATTCTCTCCCTGCCGTGATGCCATAAGTCTAAAGCGGTATCAAAGGATATTCTCCCGCCGCTCCATCACGGAAAGGACAATCAATGCCAGGACCCTCCGAACGGCTCAGTTGATAAAGAATCTTAATGCAAGGCAGCGGATGCCGTTCATCTTAGTCTTAGGCCCAGTTCAGGAAGAGGCCGTGTGTGTTTTTCTATGTAAACATATTCGACATCAACAATGAGGACAGCTTGTTCTGGACTATGGTGGGTAACACACCTATGCAGGTTAGCCCCACCATCATATCACGACTATTTGGGGTGCCTTGTCCCCCAACTCTTATTGCATTTCCGATCCACCACTTCACCCTAGAGTAGAAGGATGGTATGGTTGAGAGACTTTGCGGCCAGTTCGTGAATTGGCTTGATCGTCTGCAGCACAAGGAGTGCAGGCCTGTTGTCCAAGTCCTTCATAGGATCTTCACGTACAACATACTCCCCACCACCAACCGGAGTGTGTTGACTGACGACACCACCTACCTGATCGACGACATCCTCAATACTCAGCTGATCGACCTTCCTGCCATCCTCTGTCATACCATGATTTGGTCGCACGAGGCGGTTCATTCGATTGGGAGTTTACCATACCCTACTCATGACTCATCTACTCTAGGTTACGAAGGTGCCCTTCAAGGTGGCATCTAAGGGCAGCAAGGATGGGAGGGTAGTTGGACATGGCACCCTCCAGAAGATGGGGCTTGTCGACAAGACAACATGCTCCACACTCATTCCTGGACCACCTCGTTCGCGTGCTACTTCAGTTTGGACCTCCATGATGAGCCGACTCCACAAGCTGGTTAGGAAAGTTTTCAAGGTCTTGAAGAATCATAGGACCCTGGCTTCCAACTAGAAGCAACTGGTAGCGTGCTACAATGTTGATCATCCTGAGCATCCCATTCAGTTGGAATCTGTGAGCGAGTCTGACTCGGAGCCAAAGCCAGAGCCAGAGCCAGAGGTGAAGACCGGCTTCAACATCCTTTCCCCATAGAAGAGAGCAGACCCTAGCCCGAGGATAAGGGTGCCGCTGGAGTTGGTGGTGGTGACACTTCTGTTGTTTCTAATACAACAGGTGATGGTGAGGAGGATGATGGAGATGATGATGATGGAGATGATGACTATGAGGATGATGAGGACCATGAGGATGGTGTTGCAGATGGGGTTGAGCAGGTCATTGCCACAAAGAGCAGTGACTCTGAGTGATTTGGGTCTCAGTAGTTTTTTTTTTTATTTTTATTTTTATTTATTTTTTTTATTTTTTATTTTTTATAGATGACCATGCCCTATAGTGGCTTCTTGTTAGATGTTCATTTTTATTTGTCTTGTACCTAGGGGGAGTTCCCTCTTAACTGACTGTTTGTAGCTCAATAGGCATTTTACTTGATTAATACTATATATTTTTCTATCCATTTGTCTTCCTTCTTTGGTTTTATATACTTGCTTGTCAATTCTTGCCAAAAAAGGGGAGAGATTCAAATCTACAAATCCACATATGCATTAGTGGTGATGTAAGAGTGAGGGGGAGTCGCTCATTTCTTATGAGACACACGAGGGTATGAGCCCCTACACTTAATGACAGAGCACTAAGATAGGGGGAGTAAAATAATAACCCAAAAAATCAAAACAACTCAACTTGTAAATTGTTGCTCATTCTATATATTGTCACATGCTTATTATTGTTCATGGATATTGCACACATATTAGACTTTTGGCATGAGGAAGGTGGTTGTGTTTGCAGGGCCTATTAACTCAAAGCACAAGTGACTTCAAGGCTATTGAGCTAAAATCCTACTCTTGTGTGTTGTTGAGTCCATGTATTTAGGTTGAAGGGAATCAATGTATTTTGTATGTATATGTGTATTTGAGTTTTGCCTTGGAATTGACAAGGGGAAGATTGTTGATGTATATCAATCCCATGGGCATTTAGGTAGTACTAGGAGTCTTGCAAGTGTCCTCAATGATCTCACAAGTTCAACTCATGAAGCCAAAAAAGACTAAAGACCCAGAGAAGAGCACAGGAAAGTGGTACACCGTGGAAGGTATATCACATGCATGCATATCATTTTGTGTCTTAAAATGATCCTTAAACATGATTTAGGTCCCTTGTGAATACCCAAATCAAGATACCTGAGGACAGCCCCCAAATTAGAGCCCAAAACATAAGTGCAGAAATTTACAATTGAAACCGATTGCGTAATCCGTAATCGATTTCGGTGAAATCGGTTGCGAAACTCGCAATTAGTTTCGATGCTGATTTTTACCTAAGTCAGAAATTCCTGAAGTCGAAATCGATAGGCCCAAATCGGTTTCGATATGATTTTTGGGGAGTTTTTTCAAAACCCAAATCGGTTTCTAAACCCCAAACCAATTTGGTGTCTGTTGGGAATCCAAAATCGATTTGGAGCCCAAATTGGTTTCAAAACCCTCAATCAGTTTAGAATGCATTTTTGGAAAATATTTTTTACACAAAATCTAAGGTGATTTTCAAAATTTGAACTCCGTTTTTCATATCTAAAGGTCCAAAATGCTCTTCCTTATAAGATATTCTTATCCCAAGGCCATGGGTGCTCCTTCTTACTATAAAAGACACTTTTTTCCCTTTAGGGTAAGGGATCTCCAATACTTTAAGTTATTTTTTGAGATAGCTAAGAGACATACTATTTTGAGAGCCCTCTTCACTGTGCAAACTTCCATTGCCTACAGATTATTGAGCTTTAGTAGTTAACATTTTACGCTTCACTCTCATTTTTTCTCTCCTATTGAGCATTGCTACTACTATTGAGGAAAGGTTGTGGTGAACACTTTCCCAAGAGGAAACTCACCTTTGGCTGAGCTCAAGGAGTACTAGAGCCAAGTACTTGGAGCTTATGGGTAGCTAAGGCATACTAGCTCAACAAAGAGCATCCCACTATTAAGCAATTAGCAACATCAACCATATTGTGGTAATATTTGTCTGTCTTTGCATTCATTTTCATTCTTCTTGTTGTTTTGCTTCTACCGGAGACATCGGAAGTAGTATACACTCGCCGGAGACACCAAGTGTTGTCGTTTAGCTTGTTATTGAGCAAGTAGTTAGGTTTGTATATTGGCCTAGGTTGTAATAGTACCTAAATGAAATATACGTTCGATAGTGAGCTTTAGAAGAGTGGATGTAGGCCCGAGTGCCGAACTACTATAAATCTAAATCTTGTGTTGTGGTTGTGATTATATGATTGCTTGTCTCTTCATCTTTATGCTATATATTACTCTGCTTAGCATATGTTTGATATTATTCTTGAGTAATTCCATTGAAGTACACACTTGCATATTTGAGTAAATTAAAAAATGTATTAATAACAACTACAAGGTAAATTAATTAAAAAATCCTATTCACCCCATCTAGGATTACTTTAGAGTCATTTCACCATTCACTTGGCCTACATACACTCCTTAAAGCTTGTCACGGAGGTAGTGATTTTTCTTATTAGACAAACACTTGTATTACAAGAAAAATAAAAAAAATTGTAAACCAACTTACTGTCCCACGAGAATCTCTTACATGTAAGCTGAATGTGGCCAGTGACTCCGGTAGATGATCAACACACCTCCGGTGACTCCGGTTGAGGTAATTTCAGCTTCTGGTGACAACGGCAAGATCTCCAATGAATGAAGTCGATGTAAAATAGATAAAAGAATGATCTTCAGATTTGTGCTTCTCAGTAGGCTGATTTTACTATACTTTCAACCCCTTTCTCTTGAGAGATGTCTTCAAATTGATGTAAAACTTATTGGGTTCTATCTCTCAGAGCTTTCAGTTGGGTTTATTGGTATACCTTATAGAGATCTGATAGAGTTTTTCCAGTATGCATGAAGACTCTTCACAGAAAAGCTTCACTTTTACATTGATATGCTAGAGTTTCTTCTATTCTTTTAGAGGCTCTTCGTATTTATAAACATGTCAAAATCTGACCCTAAATCGTCCTCAATGGGCAAATGATCTGGGCCATTGGTTTTGCGAGCTGGATTTATTTTTTCCAAATCTGGCAATCTGGACCGGTCCAACATTTTCAGTCCACCTGTTTTTGGACCAGTCCAGTTGCATTCTGTCAGCTCAGTACTCTTACCCGAAGGCTCCTGGATCAGTCCAAATTCTGCTTGGATCGGTCCAAGTACCCTGTTCTCTGCAATTTTTTTTTTTAATCATTTTTAATTTTCTTTGAAGGTCAAAATTTGACCAAATGCATATGAGGAGTTTCTAAGACTGGGTTAGGTCTCATCTAATCCACCCTAGGTCTTGGGCTCAGTCTAACCGCCATTGACCTTTAGATTTACCTATGAATGTAGATAGGTCCAAGTAAATGAATGGATTACTGAAGAAAAATGCTAAAAGCAATTCAATATAGCCAAACCTTGGGTTTCCGAGAAAGATTGCAACATAATAAATTCAAAAAGATTGAAGATTGTCTTAGGCTTTTGGAGCTTCACCTGCAAATGGGTGTTCCGAAGCAGTCAATCCGACATTGACACTCTTGCTGGTGAAAATAGGGCTTTCCTCTTTCTTCACTCACCCTGTTGATTTCCACAGCAAATTCCATTGGTTTCTCTTGTGCCTTCTTCTCTCGTCGCTGGTGCACAAAGTGTCTCTTCCGTTGCTCTTACCCTTGAGAGGGAAGATGAAATGGTAAAGTTCATTCTGATAAAAGGGTAAAGTTAAGTACAAAGTAAAAGAGAAGAATACTACAAGGGCATCTCTGTTGCCTCAAAAAGAAAATCGTTTTTCTTTTCTTTACTTTTGTTTTCATTATTTTAAGCCACTGACAGGTAAGATACACTATGGGGGAGTGTGATTCACAGAAATTAGACCCGTAAGGTCTAATCAAGTTGTGTAAAGTAACATAGTTAAAGAACTTCACTGCTAGTAAGCTATCTTTGCTCTTGACCTTTGGGCAGTTTCCAACACACTGTGCTTGGCCTTGATCCTCTATCAGATGTCTTCTAAATCTCTAATTCTTCTATTTCTCTTTTTAATGTGCATTCCTATTGACTTACACTCTCCAGACAATGAGAATGAAATATTGCCCTTTTTATACTCTTGTTTCAAAGACCTTTCCTCTTTTTCATTTATTGAAGATTGTACTAAGGAAAATGCCAGCCATTTTTTTTTCGAGTTCTACACATATTATTCTTGTAACACACACTCTATAAGCTTTTTGACAATGCAGGGTATTTAATAAATTACATTTGGATGACTTTGTTTTTTAAAAAAAATCACTGATAAGAAAAATATCACATTAAAACCTGAATACTTTTCTGTTGCAGTAGTTTGCTGAAATTTTCATTGCTTGTAAAATGTCCTGTTTTCACCTATAATTATTTTTCAGCATTAAAGTGACTGACGCAAATAAATTGGTGAGGTGATTATTGGTCTACACTGATCATGAGAAGTTCCGAGTTGGGAGTGTTATGAAACTATGCATGAAACCCAGTTTTCTGGGACTCTGTTTCCTGATTTTATTTGATTTTCATGCATGTAGCACTTTTGTCAGGAATCAGGACCTTCCAAGCATCATGGCAGTCCTTGATGGACCATAATCCAAGATTCATGGACAATGTTTAAAAAAGACATGCATTGACGCTAAATCATTGAACTGACTAAAAAGTGCTTTCACTTTTTGCAATTCAAAATTTCAAACCATCCAAATGTTAGCGTACTTCATGGATTGGCTATGATTTGATTTTTTTTTCCATGGCCAATTTGAAGGCTAACCTAACTTTTGAGAGTTTTTTAGATTAGCTGGCACATGTACTCCTGCATGAGCAGGGAAAGGTGTCTTTCTTACAGATTTTCTGGGCCCCCAACACTTGGCAATTGTCTTGGGTTCTGCATCTTCTCTGCATGAATGGCCCCAAATATTTGTGATGCTAATAATCTTTTCCTTTTTCTTGGAAACTGTTTCAGGTTTCATCTGTATAGAGATGATGATATACTGGGAACACTGCACGACTGATATATCTTATTGCCACTTGCCAGATTAGAAAAAAGTTATAAAGGATCTGTTGGATTGAGTCAGTTTTAATATTTAGAAGAGTTGAGCAGTTTCTGGCCTGGCTTAAAATTTGATGGAAGAAACATCCTGGACCCTGGTTAGCCATTTTTTGATAAATAAATTTATGGAATAAAAACATCTCTATTGGTTTCGACCAGATAACTTCACAAAGATGATGTGTCTAACATTAAATGTGTCAAATATAAAATGCACATCTTAAATTTCAAATTATGCAATATTCATCTGGTTGGAGTGTTGGATCCTATGTTTTAATCCCTTTTTTTTTTTCTCTTTTTTTGTGATTTATTTAATTTTTTATGGCACTGGTATTTTCATTTACGTACATTTCCAGTTTTTTCATTGATGGGAAGCCTCTTTTCTTTGTTCTTTTTTTTTAATAATTAATTGATTAAAATCATTGAGTAACTGAGTTGCTGCTATGTTTTACTAAAATGACTGGCTACTTTAGCAAAGTTTGGACCATTTTGAAATAAGAAACCGAGAATGTTGTTTTTTGCCATGATGCTCGAATACGGCTGATGCAAATCGGTGATGTCACAATTAACAACTTAAACATGGTAGAAACCAAATTGGACCTGTGGCGTTTGTGTTGTGGGTTTGCCGGAAAAAGTTCTCCTATATTGATGTCACAATTAACTACTTAAACATGGTAGAAACCAAATTGGACTTGTGGCGGTGTTAGTATAGTGGGTTTGCAGTAAAAAGTAATCTATATTGATGTCACAATTAACTACTTAAACATGGTAGAAACCAATTGGACCTGTGGCGGTGTTTGTATAGTGGGTTTGCAGTAAAAAGCTCTCATATATAAGCTGCCAGGGTGCCCTACTTTAGAGTTTAGACTCCTTGGAAACAAGTTGATACCAAACTCGATACAGCATGGATACCTGTTTATATCAGTGCTGTTAGTTCCTATGAACAAATACATGCCATGCTTTTGTTTATGGTCTACATTTTTTATTGTATGTGGTTTGATTCTCCTTATAACATCTTTAGAAATTAAAGTTACCAGTTCTGAAAGACGATGCCATGTATGGCTTTTCTGAAGGCATGTACACACTGTACATGTTCAGAGTATAGACTACAAGGTGCTTTAGTTATCCAGAATCTGTTCAAAATGGCACAGATTAGTAGGTATAAGATAGTTCACTCTGTTTCTCACTAAATTTCTTCTTTTAATTGGTTTCTAAAACCGTTTGTTCCCTCTCCTAAAATTTCTATCTATCAATGTTTCCCTCTCTTTACTTTTTTTTTTAACACTTATTTCTCCACGTTACCTTCTACTTCCATTGATGATGCCAATCAGGTATATATCTCTCCTCATTTCTTTCTTCCACTTCCGCAGGTGATGCCAATTAGGTATCTACGCAAGCCAATTAGGTATACGAATCCTGTTCCACCACTCCGCTCTACTCATGGTCATATTTGTTGTTAAATTACAAGCTGTAATGTCCCTCACTACTACTTCAATCCAGGTCAATTTTGTCCTTCCTCTAGTCCTAGCACCTTCAACTTGCATCGTTTCACACCTCACTGGTGCAGTCATTGGTCTTTGTTGCACGTGATCAAACCATCTCAATCGACTTTCTCCCATTTTATCACCTATTGGTGTTACACCTAAGCTCCCAAAAATGGATTCATTCATAATCCTATCCTTTTTAGTTTTGCCACTCATCCATCTCAAATCCTCATTTTAGCCACACTCATTTTATGTACGTGATGTCTGTTGGTTGCCCATCATTCTACTCCATAAAGCATGGTCAGTCTTATAACTGTCATATATAATTTTTTCTTCATTTTTAGTGGTTTTTGTTTATCACACAGCACTCCAGAAGCACTCCCTAATTCATCCATCTCGCTATAATTCTATGAACAACATCTTCTACAATATCTCCATATTTATGTATCATTGAACCAAGATAAAAAAAATGGTCACTCCAAGGTTTCTCTTGGTTACCAATTCTAAATACTCCCCCATTTCTACTCTTATTTTGGCTAAGCTTGCATTCCATATATTCTGTTTTAGTCTGACTTATCTTAAAACCATTTGATTCTAAAACATCCCTCTATAGTTCTAACTTAGCATTTACCCTCTCTCTAGTCTCATCAATCAACACAAAATACACTATGGCACTTCCTTCTGTGTATGCTTAGTCAACTCATCCATAACTAAGGCAAAAAGGTACGAACTCATTGTTTACCCATGGTGCAAGTTTATTGTGATCGCAAACTCACTTGTCTCTCCCCCGGTTGTTCTAACACTAGTTATCGTTGTAGATACTTAAAATTTGTGTAAATTACAAATAAGTATCTACACCCACACAAATTACAGTAAGTGTTTGAAGACTACAAATGGGCTTAAAACCCATGTGAATAGTTCACTACAATATAAATTTACGTTCATAAACAATAACCCATGGGCTGCGGATCCAAGCGCTCTAAGCCCATTATTGGGTCCACAACCCAAGAAAAATAATTAGGTCTACCCAATCTCTTCTCAAAAGTAGAGATAAAGATCAGGAAATATATGAATCTTATCTTTGAATGTTGGTTGCACATGTGGCAGCTTTATAACCAAAGAGAAATCTTGAAGCTTTATCGAATCTTTTATCAAAATAAGAGATAGAGATCAAATGATATAAAATCATCTCAGATGATGACAAGTGGCACAAGGCTTCCCATCAATCAAGATTTTCAAGAGTCTATAAATACCTAAGGGTTGGACTTGAAAGGGATCAGATCCACAAACTCTCAGAAACTCTCCACTAAAGTTCTTCTCCAAGAAGCCTTTCAAGAGTGAAGAAAAGTTGTACCAACATTCAAAGTAATTGGAATTTAATTCTTCAAAAAAGATCAAGCCACACAAAGGCCATTCTAGAAGAAAAATCACTTTCACAGTTAAGAAAGCATAAAGCAGAAGTGAAGGAAAAAGTTACATCAACACAACTAAAGTCAAGAAACACGTCGTTAGGCCACTGCCTTCAACATTGACGGTTAATCAGAGGTCACACTCGCTTAAAGGGTGTAATCCAAGAGAGTTGTACCCATTTAATCATTATTCATATTTGTAAATTGCCCTCATATATTGTGTTTATTCAATATACAAAATTTGTGTCGACAAATTTCTGGCGCGTCCAGTGGGATGCTCTCTCCTTTCATCTCTCTTTTGACGGCATCAACGTTTCTGCTTTCACTATGGCACCTGCGAAGGACACTGTTCTTGCTACTCCTATCAACATGAAAAGTAAGAAAGTCACTTTAGGAAGTTCTACTTTTTTTGATGTCACTTCTCCACCTATTCCCTATGAAGGACCAATTACACGCTCTAAGACTGCCGCTAGAGGTTTTCGACTAGTTGATCCCATAGTTGGTAGAAGGAAAGTACATTCTACAAAAGGGGAGACCTAGCGTGAGGTCCCTAGAAGAGGAAGTGTTAGTGAATCAACTATACCGCCGCATCCATCGTCTCCTCACGGCGATGGAAACTTCATTTCTGACATGTAGAGTTTGAGTGGTGATTCAAGATCTGACTCTTCTCCTGGATCTCCCATGACTAAAGGTTTTTCTTACAACGACTTTGACTCGTCAACCTTTGTCATAAACATGATAACGAAAGCTACTACGGTGGATGAACGACTAGCACAAATGGCCGCCGATATTGAAAAACTTCGATTTAGCAACCATGAGAAAGACTATCAAATTGCTTCCTTAATGAATAAGCTTAAGAAGCAGCCTAAAGATTCTAGTGAACCTTTTCATCCACTTAGGTTCACTCCCTGCAAGAAATCTACCTTTGATGAAGAGTAATAAGAGCGTATTGCTACGAACAACAATGAGCAGAACTCTAGACAAGTCTCTATTGCTTCCATTTTAGTTCAATAGTTGCAAAATGTAATTGTTGACACCATTCGTACTCAATATGATGGTGCACCTCAATCTTCGTTATTGTACTCAAAACCATATTCCCAACGTGTCGACCAAATGTTTTTGCCAATGGGTTATCAGCCACCAAAGTTCCAACAGTTATGGAAAAGGCAACCTGAAGCAAAATGTTGCTCATTTCGTTGAAACTTGTCATAATGCTGGCACTTCTAGTAACCTTTTGGTGAAGCAATTTGTTCACTCCTTGTGAGAAAATGCATTCGATTAGTACACTGATCTCAAAGCCAATGTCATTGATAGCTGGGACCAGATGGAGCGGGAATTTCTCAACCACTTCTATAGTACATGATGTACTGTAAGCATTGCGGAACTTTTCGCTTGCCGCCAAAGGAAGGACAAACAAGTGACTGACTACATTGATCGATGGAAAAACCTCGCACTCAACTGCAAAGATCATCTATCTGAATCATCTGCCATAGATGTGTGCATCAAATGTATGCATTGGGGGCTACATTATATCCTGAAAGGGATTAAGCCTCACTCCTTTGAAGAGCTTGCTACTAGAGTTCACGACATGGAACTCTGCATAACTCAACATGGGGATATGTGGCTAGGTGAACCCCGAAAGGAAAAGAAAGAAATAAAGAAAAAAAGGAAAGTCCACCAAGTCGAAAGAAGCTATGGCTATTACCACTGCCCCTATCAAAATATCTGGAAAGAAAAAGGAAGTCACAAAAACTGTTACTTCTAAAGAGAAAAGAAAGGAAAATGTTTCTTTAAAGGAGCTTGAGGCAAAGGAGTATCCATTTCTAGATTCTGATGTTCCCCTCATGCTTGACGATTTACTCAGCAAGAACTTGATTGAACTCTCACCCTCAAAGCATCCAGAAGAGATGGGTCATGTTAATGACCAAAAATACTGTTGTTACCACCGGTTGGTTAGTCATTCGGTTGAAAGATGTTTTGTCTTAAAAGAAAAGATCATGGAGCTAGCCCGACAGGAAAAAAATCAAGCTTGACCTAAGTAACGATGTGGCTGATACCAACATTGTCACAATCACTTTTGGATCATTCGAGCCCACATCACTCTTTGACCCTCCTATCATCAAGAAATTATCTCTATACTGGGGGAAAGTTTATTCTATATCCTTAGATCAAAAATCAAAATATCATAGGATAAAGAACAGTGCTTTGTCTAGGTAAGAAGATAAGGATGATGAATGGTGTGCTCTTGTCACTCGGCATAAACATCTAACTTAATTTAGACTAGACTCATCATCTTTGCGACCAAAGAGGGCAAAGCAAATGACCTGACATAGAGCCTGTTCAAAGAAGAAATATATAAAGGGAAAACGTCGCAGGTACCACCCACTCCTTCAATCGAGGTCCTTAGACAACCTGCAAGAAGGCCCATAACCCTAAGAGATTACATGCCTAAGGGGTTCTTACTAGAGGATGATGTGTCCTCATACATTGTGGCGTGCTATGCAACACATGTTAAAGATGAACCATCAGAAGAAAACTTGGACATATCTGATAAGAGCTCATCAAGTTTAGAGAAGCTAGACCAAGGTGATGGCGGTTTGGTAGCAGATATACCAGTTCATCTTAGTCTTTCTAATGTACTTCTCCTAGAGGACTTTAGAGTTGTTATAGCTCATGCCATGACCAATCCTACACAACACAAATAAGAACTCTTAACAACAAGGAAGATAAATATGCTTATTGCATGGAAACTATCACTTTTATAGACGAAGATCTACAGTTCGGGTATCATCCACACAATAGACCCCTTTATGTCACGGGGTATGTTCGAGAACATAAGGTGCGACGAATCCTCCTTTACTATGGATCTGCTATCAACATCATGCCCATTCTTACAATGAGACAAATTGGTATCTCTACTGATGAACTGTCCCATAGTAAGTTAACAATCCAAGGTTTTAACCAAGGGGGGAAACGTGTCATCAGCATGGTTCGACTAAAGGTTACCATTGAAGACCTCACCGGTTTGGTTTTGTCTCATGTCATTGATGCAAAAACTTCATATCAATTGCTTCTTGGATGACCATGATTACATGAGGCTAGAGTTATGCCATCTACTTGGCACCAATGCTTTAAATATTATCATGATGGGGTTCAAAAGTGAGTGGTCACAGAAGACAAGCCATTTACCAAAACTAAGGTCTACTTTGCGGATGCTAAATTCTATGAGGAGAATTAGACGATTCTAGAAGCCCTTCCTATTTCGGTTCCTTATTTCAAGAAAATCATAACTGGTGAAGCTTCTTCTACAAAGGATGCACTCAAAATCCATGAGTCTAAAGAGGACAACAGAATTTTAAAAGAGGTTCATTCATCATTAAATCTAAAGAAGGATGGTAAATGGATCACACATGCACCATCACTTTTTAAAACATCTGAGGTGGAGAAAAAACTGTCTGAGGTTGTAAAGCCAATATTTGTACTCTGTTACATTCCCAAGTCTCAACGAAGAATGGCACAATCCCCATTTGAAGTTGCATCACCACAACTCAAGCATACTCTCTCTCGTGGTGACTTTGATGTGCTTAAGGACAAGCTAGTTTTTCCAATCTCACTGATTGAAAAGCCCTCGATTGAAAAACCCCCACTTAAGGGTTTTATGACCTTGTCAATAGCTCTAACAAAGGAAGACATGTCACCAATTACAAGATGTTGTCAAGAATAGTGCAATCCAAAGATTAACAAGCTAATCGATAGTGTAAGTTATGGAAGAGGCGAGCCTAAACCACTAACTAAACTTCCTCCTGACCTCACAAGTGAAAAGATACATGGATTGATACCAACCCAACACAAGTTATTAAGAGAAGGACATGGGGTTCTTAGTTCCTACTCAGGCATTGGGTTCACACCAGAGCCACTCATCAAAATCTCGGGTAAAAAGGCAACGACAAACCATATCACTGTGTAGGTTACCAAAGAAGCTAAAAAGAACAAGAATGCAACGAGAAGTCGTCTATCTGTCTTTGATAGGATAGGCCATCGAATCAATGCACTTCAGTATTCGAGCGGTTAGGCTAGAAACCCACTCCAATGCTTGATCAGAAGACGCCACTACAATCTGACATGATGACCAACATTAACTTGCAAAATAATGTTGAAAGTTCCAAGTCAAATAAAAAGAAGTCAAGAATGAGACATAAATACAAAGCACCTTCATCGCTTTAAAATCAAAAGAAGAGCCGCATAGTTTACTTCATTCTCGTATGAGATGCCAAGCTATGCTTGAAGTGTCTTCAGAGGATGTTTCGTTGTTTAAGAGACAAACAATCATCCACACTAACTAGTCCCATTCTCAACATATTGATGAAAATCTTCCTATTAAAGAAAGTACTGCTTAAGTAAACCATGTGACCATTAAAGAACACTTTGACGAGTCTTCTTCTTCTTCTTCTTCTTTAGGCAATGAGCTCGAAGATGCCCCACCACTTTTTGAAGAAGGGGAGCAAACTACTGTTGATGAATTGAAACAGGTCAACCTCAGGACAACGAATGATCCTTGATATACATTTATCAATGCCCTCCTGAACCCTGAAGAAGAGGTAGCATACCTAACTCTGCTTCAAGAATATTGGGATGTCTTTGCCTGGACTTACCAAGAGATGCCTAGGCTCGACCCCAAGGTAGTTGTTCACCATTTAGCAGTCAAGCATGGTGCGTGTCCTATCAAGCAAGCACAACATCGTTTTAAACCTGAATTAGCACTACAAATTGAAGCTGAAGTGAATACGGCTCATTGAAGCTGGGCTCATCTGCGAAATCAAATACCCTACATGAATTGCAAACATAGTCCTAGTAAAAAAGAAGAATGGGAAAATCCGAGTTTGTGTAGACTTCCGTGACTTGAACAATGCATGTCCAAAGGATGATTTTTCTTTGTCAATCACAGAGTTAATGGTTGATGCAACATTAGGACATGAGGTATCGTCCTTCATGGATGGATCTTCCAGATACAATCAAATATGGATGGCACCCAGAGACGAAGAGCTCACCGTATTCTGAACCCCGAGAGGCATCTTTTGCTACAAAATGATGCCTTTTGGACTTAAGAATGTTAGCGCTACCTATCTACGTGTAATACATAAAATATTTGATGATATGTTGCATTAGGTGGTTGAGTGTTATGTTGATGATCTTGTGGTAAAGTCTAGAATGAAGACTAACCATTTAAAAGATCTTCGCAATGTTTTCAACTGTTTACAGGGGTACCAACTTAAGATGAACCTGTTAAAGTGTGCTTTTGGTGTAACCTCGAAAAAGTTTATTGGATTCATTGTTGATCATCGTGGCATTGAGATCGACCAATCTAAAATTGATGCCATTCAGAATATGTATGAGCCCCAAAATTTATGTGAGTTGAAAAGTCTTCAAGGAAGACTTGCCTACATTTGGAGGTTTATCTCTAACCTACCAAAACGATGTCAACCATTCAACTAATTAATGAAGAATGATGTGCCATTTGAATGGGACGATGCTTGTAGAAATGCTCTTAAAAGTATAAATGAGTACCTGCTAAAGCCTATAGTATTAGTGGCACCAATCCTAGGGAAGCCATTCATCCTCTATTTTGTAACCCAAAAGCACTCTTTGGGAGCTTTATTAGCATAGATCAATGAACAAGACAAAGAAAATGCATTTTATTATTTAAGCCAAACCTTAGTAGGTGCTGAGGTGAATTACTCACCTATTGAAAAGCTTTGCCTTGCCCTTATCTTTGCCACCAAGAAGTTACGACATTACATGTTGGCTCATATAGTGCGGCTTGTGTCAAAGGTAGATCCACTTAACTGTATCATGACAAGACCGATTCTTTCAGGGAGGTTAGCTAAATGGCTTACTCTTTGAATTTGAGATCGCCTACATCACACAGAAAGCAATCAAGGGTTAAGCCCTAGTTGATTTCCTTGCAGATCACCCTATTCCTTCTAATTGAAAATTATTAGAAGATTTTCTAGATGAAGAAGTCTTCTTTGTTGAGACCGTCCCTGGATGGAAGATATTCTTCGATGGAGCCGCTTGCAAAGATGGTGCTGGGCCAGGGGTTGTTTTCATCACCCCACAAAGGGAACTGTTACCATTATCTTTCACCCTCACCCATTTGTGCTTAAACAATGTCGTTGAATATCAAATACTAATTATTGGGTTGGAGATGGTCATTGATATGCAACTCTCACAACTCAACATATATGGTTCCAAACTAGTGGTGAATTAACAACTTATGCAACATGATGTTCAAAAGATTGACTTGGCTCCTTATTTTCATTATGTTTTATGGCTCATGAACCAAATTGATGATATCACCATCGATCATGTACCTAGAGGTGAAAACAAACAAGTAGATGCATTAGCCAACCTTGTTGCGACACTTACTTTACTAGAAAGAGAAGCCAGGTTTGTACCTGTTTGCCAAAGATAGGTGCTACGTTCTAAATAATGCACTCCAAAGAGCACACTACTCAGAGCATAATAACCCCAAGTGCAGGGTGTAGCAAAG